>JAVSBS010005030.1:0-19865 GCA_033124195.1 Coracias cyanogaster | reverse complement strand
TAATCCTACTTATTGCCCTACTTCTACCTTGTAAAATACTAAACTCCACCATATCATGATCACTGTCGCCGAGGCTGTTCCCAACCTTCATGTCCCCAACTAGTCCTTCTGTATTCATTAATACAAGGTCTAGCAGCGCACCTCTTCTCTTTGGTTCCTCCACTACCTGCATTAAGAAGTTACCATTGATGCACTGCAAGAGAAACACTGTAGTGTGCTCCACCAGGAGAGGAGGGCAGGGATGCACACCAAGGTCCCCAAAAGCCCACCTGGTAGGATTCCCCCAGGACAAGCTGCAAGATTAGGGCAGAGAAGGAGGCACTACTGACACCCACAGCTGGGGTACAGAGCTGCACACACAGTCATGGGGCGAACCCTATGCTGCTGAGACAGAAGAGGCTTTGAGGGAGGCATACTCCAGGCCCTGAGCTCTCCCCAGTGAGGACCACAGGGCTTCTAGCAGCCAGCTAGCCGCAGGCACAGGCAGCCATACAGCCACACTGCAGCTCAGGCAAGTGCTGTCCCCACAGTGCTCAGCCCCACGGTGCAGCTCCAACTACACCCAGCTCCAGCCTGTCTGACTGCATTTATCGCTGTGCTTGTCAACACCTCCCTGGAACCAGGTCTGTCTCCACAGCCCTGTTAGCAGAGAGGTGAAACCACTGCTCCACAGGCAGCACAAGGAGGCCCTGTGAGCCTGGGTTAGGTAAAGGAGCCAGAGTAGTGTGCCACAGCCCTACGTCCATGTGGAAAGCAGACCCTTGAGCCCCTGCAGACTGGAGATCAGGATTAGCACCTTATACCTGCAGGGCCTGGCACCACAATGTCCCCGGTGGAAACGCCTTCCATTTTGCATCCCAAAGGGCTCTCCTGTCTGTGGGGACAGTGACAGGGCTGTCATTGCTCCTCTGCACTACTTGGATGCCTCTCACATTAACCTAGCTGGGGGCACTGAGACATGGAGATGGGGGGGGAGGGGGGGGGTCCATCCAACCCAGGGAATCCCACCTAAGCACGAGGGGCAGAAACCACCCACAGCTGGCAAGTCCCAGCTCATGACCACCCCACATCCTGAGTTTTAGAGGGAACCCCAACAAGAAGCCCTCTGGGACCAAGCACAGGCCCCGCATAGCCCTTGCTGGGATGCAGGCCTCGTCCACTGGGGACCCCCACCGCCTGCCCAGCACGGATCCCATCACCCAGACGGGGTGCTCTGCATCGCAGGGAGCCCGAGTCCCGTGGGTAGTGCAGCCCGGAGAGAACCCCTCTTGCCCCTTGGGGCAAGAGGGGCACAGTCCTCCATTACACCCGCAGGGGCGGCAGCCCCCTCCGTGCACACCGGGCGCGCAGCCAGACGGGCCTCCGGCCGCGCCCGCGTGGCGCGGCGTGGCGTGGAGTGGCGCGGTGCGGCGCTCACCCGGTTCCGGCGGGGCCGCCTGTCCGGCCGGGGCGGCGGCCGATTCGCCGTCGGTCGGCCCGAAGCCCTCGTCGTTCTCGATGCCGGCGATCTCGCTCTCCTGCTGGGCCAGGAAGGCAGCAGCCGGGTCCTCCTCGGCGCCGGCCCCCTCGGATGAGGAAAAGAAGCCGAAGTCGTCGGCCATGGCCGGCCCGCCCGCCCCGCTCCCGCTCCGGCTGCGCGGCTCGGCTGGGCTGGGCTCCACTGGGCCCGGGCGGAGCTGTCACTGCGGCGGCGGCGGGCGGGGCGGCCGCGCTGACATCATCGGCGGGGCGGCCCGCCCCGGGCCCGTTCCGCTTCCCCGCCTCCAGGCGCATCGCCAGGCCGAGCTGCAGCCCGCTCACCGAATCGCCGGAGCCGGGCCGGGCGAGGCCGCACGGCGGGCATGGCGGGCCGGGGCCGCCGGGCTGCCTCTTCCCGGGCTCGCAGGGCCCCGGTCCCGGGGCACCGGCCCCACCCACGCGCGCACTCGTAACCGCTCGGTGGGAGCGCGCGGCCCCTCGCAGCCACCATCTTGGCTGGCGGCCGCCATCTTGGGTGGAGCGGCCGCTGGGGGACGGGAGGCCCGGCAGGACGGGAGGTGCTCGGGCAGGACCCAGCTGGTGGCTGACAGGCCGCCCCGGTGACAGGCAGCCCAACCGGCATCCGAGGGGAGCCAGGCCCCCGCTCGCGGGACGCGCTCCCACGGGCCGAGGCATCTCCCCGCCCAGCTCCGGGCACGTCCGAGGGGCTTTCGGCACACTTCGGGACTCTTCGCACGCTCGTCGGGGACACCCGAGAGCGGTCAGCCCCGTGGATGAGATTCGGGCATTTCCGGATAGGTTCGAGAGCACCTCGGCCTTCTCCGGAACGGGCGCGCGCATTTCCGGTTGCGGCCGATAAACGGCCATTGGCGTGATTAACGGTGCCTTGCGCGCGCGCGCGCCCTGGAGCCGGGGCGGAAGTGCAGGTGGGAGACGTCAGTTCCGGAGAGTGACGGAGCGGCGGGTCAGAGGCGGCAGCAAAATGGCGGCCCCTGAGGAGCGCGAGCTGACGGCGGAGCAGACCGAGAAGCTGCTGCAGTTCCAGGTGCCGCGTCGAGGGGGGCCCGTACCGGCCGGCGAGAGCGGAGGAGGCGGCATGCGGGCACGGAACGGGCAGGGCCGAGCCCACCCCGCCGGCCCTGGGGTCCTGCCGGCCTGCGCTGGGCCGGGGGTACGGGGTTTACTGAGAGCCAGGGCAGGCCCCGCCTGGAGCGGGCCCGGTGGTGCGAGGTTGTCGAGCCCGGACTGAGTGGGTGGCGAGAGTAGAGAGCCCCGCGGGCCCGGCCCTGGCGGGGCAAGGGCGCTCCCCGCCAGAGCGAGGAAAGGTCCTCTGTGGGGCTTGGGCTCTCCCGGGCTGAGGCCTCGCTGAGGGGCCGGCTGGTACTGTGCGTGCCTCGAGTGCTTCATCAGGAATGGTGTTCCGTCATCGCTAATTGGAGAGGCAGGAAGTGACTGCTGAATAAACCCCATTAACTTCATAGGGAAAAACTCCTTGTTAAGACCCGGCCATTTTAATTAGGTAGTCTGAAAAATTCCATTTCTTGTTGTTAGTGGTGAATGGGAGAACCTTTCCTGGTGTCTTGAGAGGGTTGGCCAGTGGGTTTCTGTGGAATGTGGTTTCTCAGAAAATTATTTCTAACCCTCATGGTTTGGTAATGTGTACTAAGGGAAGGCCACTGGGGATTGTAACGATCTAATCTTGCTGTCTACTGCATAACATGGGTTGGGTCACTTAACCTTTGGTTTGCCAGGGCCTTGGGGATGTGCAGCAACTGAATAATTAAAAAACCCCAATCTGCAGGTGTGAGTTATTGGGGAGCAAACAGTGCTGGGGAGTTGAAATACTTTGGGTTGCACATTGAGAAGTAATTAAATACGCTGGCCAATGAAAATGATCTTCAGGTGTCTTGGGTTTGTTTCTGAATTGTAGAGTATATGTGGTGTCCTTGGATTGCAGAGTCCTTTTACAAATAGAGTATTTACTTTTGAGAGTGTTTTGTCTGATTTTGTTATGTCATTTTTTTTTTAGGACTCTGCTTTGCATTTTTTGATGTGATGTAACTGTAGAATTATAGAGTTTAAAGTGACTTCAGAGGCATCCAGCTCTGCCTTCTGCAGTGAGAGAGGTGCAGGTGTTCCTCATTGTTCCAGACCAAGACTTGCCAAATCTTTCCCTCTGAGCCAGGGGGATTCAATGGCCTCCTGAAGTAATGTGCTGCCCTGTTTTACCATGATTATAGCTATGAAGAAACTTTTTTTACAGATATTCTCTCTAAATATTTACTGCAAATTAAGCTGTTTGGGCAATTTTAGCTTACAGACAAAGGAGGCAGAGCAATCTTAACAATTGCTTTCCCAGTGCTGCCATTTCCCTGGTAAGTGTACAAGGTTTAAGCCATTGCCTTATGCTGCACATACATGTAGATGCAAAAGCTGTCCTCCAGCTCCTAGTCCCTTGCTGTAAGATATTGTAGTACTTATTAATCTACGGAATCTGGACAGATAGGACCAGCTGCAGTCATCAGTGTCCCTGTTACTATTTTGAAAACCCCGTGGGCAGCTGTGAAACTAAAGAATCCTGTTTCCTAATGCTACCTGGTGTTGCCATGGACAGCAGGCTGGGGGCTGGAGGGGAAGGAGAAGGAGTCAGGAGGAGTGATTCTTGCATTAGTGCAGCTTCCTGTTGAGCCCTGGTTTGAAGTGGAAGAAAATGCTCCTTAGACTATAAAGGTGATAAATTTTTGCAGTTAAAAGACAGTTACTGTCCAGAGCCTGATGTGAAAGCTGGAGTCCAGAAGGCTTCAATACCAGGATCCTCTCATTCTTCTGTCCCCTGGGATATATGGGGTTAGCTTTTCACCAAGGCTGTGCTAATGACAGGCTTCACTGGTGATTCCTTCTCCTTTGGTACCTCACACACCTGGCTGAAAGGGGCTCAGGTGTGCAGTCCCGTTTGTTCCTTTGAAAGGAGATAAATTGGTACACCTGGAAAAGCTTTTTTTTTTTTCTTGTTTCATTTAGTCAAACTCTGTTAAACAGCATTTGCAGTTTGTAGAGGATGGCTGAAATGATTTGTACATTGCTGTTGCTGCAAAACACTGGTACAGTGAGCTTGTAAACCTTCCAGGGATTCTCCCTGTCGTTGCAGGGAACGCTTAAATGTTTTCAAACAGAACTTTACGCTTTCATTGTGATGCATTGTTGTAAGTAATTTGTACAATATTCTGTGGTGGCCAAGCACTGTACTTCCACAGAAGGTGACTCGCCAGTGGTTTCAAACTGAAAGAGGGTATATTTTTATTAGAGATTAGGAAGAAACTCTTCACTGCGAGGGTGGTGAGAAACCGGAACAGGTTGTCCAGAGATGTTGTGGATGCTTCATCCTTGGAAGTGTTCATGGCCAGGTTGGATGGGGCTTTGAGCAACCTGGTCTAGCGGGAGGTGTCCCTGTCCGTGGCAGGAGAGTTGGAACTGTATTCAAGGTCCCTTCCAACCCAAACCATTCTGTGATTCTATGATTGTATGAATGTGAATAAAGAAGAAGAGCGGACTAGGAAAGAAGGGAATGGGGATAGCAAAGATGAGGTAAGGAATAGCAGAAAAGACCCTCAGTGGTGTTGCAGTTAAATGGAGAGCCAGGAGGCAGCACTGAACAAGAGCTCTAGATGTCCATTCACCCGGCAAACAGCTGTTCTGGGTGAAGATGCTGTTGTCTTACACTGTTTATCCTCCTCCTGCTGGAAATTGCTCCCTCTGAGGTAGAGGTGAATGCCTACTGTCCTGTTTGTGGTGCAGGCCATTGGGGTTAGAGCTTAAATAAGTGTTTTGCATTAATTCCACTGATGTTTGCTTGGTGTGTTTTGGTAGCGCTTGCATAAACAGCTCTGCTGGCAGAGCAATGGAGGAACCTCTTCCTACAGTTAGAAGAGCTGCTACTGCTATGGCAGGTTAATGGCGCTTTAAAAAGTACCGATAAGGAGAGATAATTGGGATAAACTTGAAATAAGAGCAACACAGCACTCTTGTGTGCTTTCAGTCTCCCATTTACTGCCAAAGCATTGGCTAATGTAAAGGAATAAAAGCATCTAAATTTTTCATCTGTCAACACTTGGCTGGCTTGATATCTGTAGAGAGAAACTTGATGTGAACAGTGTAAGAAAGCTGCGGAGATAGAGATCCACTTGGGACATGGCAGAAACAGCAGAGCAGCTTTTGTAGGATCTTGCCGATCTATGCCCATTACACTTGGGCTGATGTCTAATGTTATAATATGCTAATGTGAAGTAATGGAGTGTTATTTGCACAGGAAAAAAGTTAGTGCTCGTGATACGATACCGTCTTGAACTGAGGAAAACAAAACACTGAACGCTGAAAATATCTCTAATGTAAAGAGGAAGGAGGAAAAAAAACTCCAGACTTCTTTCCTACTGTGTTGCATATTGTTTAAAACTCTCATAAAGGCATTTGCTGTAACATGCAAAGAGAAACTCTTGGTAAAGGCTTTTTTTTTTTCGTCTTGAAGTCAGATGTTCTTTACCCTTGGAAACATAATTATCTGGAGTTGGGCAGTGGGTTGGGAATGAAGAGCAGTGCCAGTTCCAGTCCTGTGGCTTTGCATCTCTTACGCTGTGTTTCAATGTACAACCCTATCTGCAGAGGGAACAGCTTCTTAAGTCCAGTTTACAACCTTAGTCTGCTCAGGGGTATTCCTTCTGCCTCTGAAGCGTGGAGTTGCACTGTCTACTGCATCAGTATTGAGAAGATTTGAGCATTCTGAGCAGGCTCAAAGGTGAGGGGTGCAAATAATGATACCCAGCAGCAGTTTCAGTGTGCTTTAGGATAGCACTCTGCTTTGAGCGGTGTTAATAAGGCAGTAGTGAGCTTTTCTGGCATTTGTGGTAGTTAATACTGTTTTTCTAAATGTTATGTGCTGTCTTGAGCTTTGATCCACATTTATCGAAGGTTTGAGGGTGCTAGTTCAATGTGATTAATTTTAACTACGGAGGCTTTATCTTTTTGTTAGTTACTATGTGTAAGATACGTGCTCTTTGAAGCAGCTAATGAGAGGCTACAGTGAGTAGGAAACTAGCTGTTAGGGACTGAATTGAAGATACTGTTTGTTCTCTTAGTTTTAATGATAATTTAGTGAGAATGCGCTCATTTGTCTGGCAGGTGAATCAAGCAGTTTGCATCTAGCCACTAGATTCCCCAGGAAGCTAGAACTGGTGCAGTGGATGTGATGTGGTGTTTCAAGTTTCTAATCTGTTCCTGTGACTAGGGTGAAGAATTGGCCCTTCGAAGGTACTGAGATAACAGTGTAAATGGTCATTGGGAGTGATGATGAACGGTATCAGTGTTTGCCAGCAAGTGTTGTCTAAACTGACAGTTGAACTGTCGTCCTACAGCTCTTCCATTGAGTGCAAGTTGTTCTGAACCTGGATGTGTCTTCCTGAACACCCTGAAACTATCGTGTGTCTATCTTACAGAGAACATCAAAATAACACTCAAAGTTATTCAGTTTTAAAATCTCCTTTACACAGGCAGTTCCTTTTTCCTGCAGCGTTTAATTGTGCAGCTTCATTGATCAGAAGGGTGGTGGGAGTGCCAGGCATAGAGGTGCTGGGGTGGTTTTGTCACCTCTGTTTTGTGTTGAGAGGAATTGTATTAAGATGCTAAGAAAAAAAGCAGATTCACCTCCACAGAGAAGTGCTGTTGTAGAAGACTGAGATGTGACCAACAGCATGCCCGTTGCTGTAACGGTGGTCAGGAAGGGAGGAGGTAGCAGGCCTGTGGTCTGGCTTTGTGGAGCTCAGTAGGTCTTGCAAATGCTGCAGTGATTCAGTGCTCGTTAAATGCTTGTTGATAGTTCTGCATGGCTGTTACTTCAGTGCCGCTTTCTGACCTAAAACTGCTAGGGAATTTTGCATCATTAAAAAAGGAGGGGATGTTCAGTCCTAAAGCCGTTATTAGTGCCAAGCTATAATCCTGGCATTTAGATACAAAGGTGTGAACAAGTTTCTTGAATCATGTAAATTTTGCAAACACCAGCAGAATTTCTAGGGTGTTAAAGAATGGTGATGAGACTTCCAAGGCTTTGAAATAGATTGTGACTCCATTGTAAAATCAAATTGAGTAAATTGCAGGGGCCTTTTAAGATGTCCTTCTAAAAGGACAGTGAAGTGCCTTCTGTAAGTTTGGGGTGAAAAAAGAAAAGAATCAGAATACAAAACCTAGATTTTACTCAGTGAAGCACACCTTCAAAGGAAGATAAACCGCAACACTAAATTGTGAAGCAGAGTGATGAATGAAGGTGTTCTGGTAGCAACAGCGGCGTTCACTGAGCTTCGTTTCCTTTACGGAATTCCCTTCTGTAGGCCTGTTGCTGCAGGCTTACTGCCCAGTGGTATATAAATATTTATTAAAAAGTGACTTTAACTGTGTGATTGCAGTTGCTCAGAAAAACGCACTTCATGTCAGCAATGCTTTGAACAGGCTGGTTCTGTACCGCAGAATGAAACAGTGAGTTTTGCCCAGGAGACTGGGGAGAAGGTAGAGATCTGTGGAGACCTCATGAGAAAGAAGCCAGGAAACGTTCAGAAGTTTGAACGGAGCCCAGAAATTCAATAGCGCATTTGTTCACAGTGTGACTTGAGTGGAAATAGCATGTGGAATGTATGAGTGGGGGCAGGGAAGGGAATGTATGCACCCTCCTTCTCCAGTAAAAAAACCCACACAACAATTCAGCGCATTCTGAAATGGTCAGCTTGTCAAGATTGCCTCAGGGGCTTTCACATGAAGCAAGATGGGGGGATGATGAGCAGAATTAAGTAGGGTTGCTGACAGTGGATTGGATCACAAGGTGTAACAGGAACTGTGCATAAGGATTTATATCAAATCACTGCTCTGTGTTCACAATTGTCAGCTGTCTCCTGCAGAAAAGCTCTGCTCTGCACTATGACAGACACAGGGAGGAAAAAGTTCCCTGCTTTTACCAAACTCCTGCATGACTGAGGTCTTCTTATATCACCAGCACATTTGTGTTGAATTTGTTACACTGCTTGTGACAATTATTGTTTCTGCCATCTTGTATCTGAGCTAATTATCTGAAGGTATAACTCTTTTCTTGCCTTTCTGTAGCCAAGTCATAAAAAACACTTTTAAAATAACAGTAGTTTCCTTCAAAATTGCACTGTTAATGACATCACCTGTAATGATTCAAAGGATTGTTAAAAGGGTAATGGCAGCACATTTGTGGCTTTATGCTTTCCTATGAAAGTGCCTTGGCCCTGTGGTGATAGGTGTGGTGTACAGCCCCCAAATGCCTGTGCAAACACCTTACAGTGAGTGATGCAGGGAGAGAAGTGTTCCTGTGGCACGGTGACAGGGATGTTCACTTCAGCAAAGATTTGTCTCCATTCAGGAGCCACTGACGTAACTTCTTGTAATAACAAATACTGTTGTTTGATCTCTTGTGCAGAAGCTCTGATTGGCACGGGGTTAAAATCCGCCTTCCCAAACACTGATGTGAGAGCTCAGTGGCTTGGAGGTCTGCCGGTGTATTTGGACTATGTTTGCTGTTTCAGGTCCTGTCTGTGTTGGACTGGATTTTTTCTGGTTTTTTATATATAGAATCTCCTATGATGCTGGAAAACACTAGTGAGCCTTCACTGGTGCCTGGCTCGCTTTGGTTTTAGTCTCTGTTTCTGCTTGCGATGAGTGAAGTAATGGTCATCTTGGGTTTTCAGAAATGCTTTCCCTGTCTTTTAAGTTGATGCTTTGAGGTGATGTTTGAGGGCATCAGCCTGGAATATCCTTCCACAGTGAAACTTGTGGGTAATGCTGTGTTAGACCCTTGGCTGGGCTGAGTGCAGTTGTAGTAACAGCCCTTGGGCACTGCTGAGAGTTGGCTCAGGCTGGAAGACTGCAAAGGCTTGTTTGAGGTTTCCTGTTGTGTATGGATTTGGGCTGCTCACGTTGCTCTGCTCTTAAACAGAGGTAACACGGTAACATGTTGCAGTAACTCCCATCTGCGCTTATGCCTTGCAAAGAACAGTAAAAGTACAGCATTTCCTGGTACTCACCTGCTTTTATTCTCCTTTAGGACTTGACTGGCATAGAGTCCATGGACCAATGTCGTCACACGCTGGAGCAGCACAACTGGAACATAGAGGTACTGCTGCAAATAAGATCTGTAGCAGTTTCCAAGTCCCTGGATTAGTCGGAGTACTCTGCAGGGAGGGATGGGGGGAACCTACCAGTAAGACTTAATCTGTCAGTCATTGAATTTACACTAGTAGCTCTTTATGACAGTATCTTGATACATCTGGGGAGCTGGTTTTGGAAACACATGGCAGAGTTGTTATAGCTGTGAACAATCGCTTGACCGGCTGTGTGTGTGTGTGTGTGCAGGCTTCTGTGGAGAAGGCTTTCCATAGAGAGAACGGTATTAGTGGTTATGGTGTGTGAGTTGTGTTCCCCAAGTGCTTTTGGGCTGTGGACAAATAATACCTACTGTTAGTGTCCAAAGTATAAAAAATATATTTTTCTGCCATCCTTAAGTGTCTGAAACCTCTCTTTGCTCTTTATGTCAAAGGCAGCTGTACAGGACCGACTGAATGAGCAAGAAGGTGTCCCAAGTGTCTTTAATCCCCCTCCATCACGGCCATTGCAGGTCAATACAGCTGACCACAGGATCTACAGCTATGTTGTCTCAAGGCCACAGCCAAGGGCAAGTTATCTTACAGTGGATTTTGTCCTGCTTCTTGGGTGACTCTTTGTGAAAAACAGAACCTCCGAGCAGGGAAAGTAATTGTTTTCTTTGCATGCTGTTATCTCCCTTCCAAGTAGTTTATCTTCTGAAAACGTAGAGCTATTCCTTCAGCCTCTCTTGCTATTGTGGGTATTTTCTCCATGGTGTGATTCACAGTATGAGACAATCTTCTTTGTGTCATAGAATGTCTTGCTCTGGTGTAGTAAAGATTTTTGATCAATTCAGTTGCAACAGAGGACTGTCCCCTCCTTATGGCAGAGTGATAATATATATATTTTTTACAGACTCCTAAAATGTGTATTAACTTTAATGCAAGCAATTGATACTCTATTCATGATTCACAAACAAATTTGTGTGAGCACTGGTAAGATTTAGCGTTGTTAATCCCTTTGTACAATTGAGAAAATCAGCATAGAGCAAAGGCATTGCTGCCTGAATAGTCAGTGACACTAGTTTTCAGATGTGTCACGTTGAATCCTGAACGAACCATGTTAGTCACTTAAATTTGATTTGACGTGTCCAAAGCCATGAAATATTGCTGGGCTTTTTGCAGTGGTTGGAGCACCAATACTCCTGTGTGTGCTTGAGGCTGATGCTTTAGCAGGCCTGTTCCTGGGATGGAGACTGTTCTAATTATTTGTTTGTAATTGCAGGGCCTGTTAGGATGGGGTTACTACTTTATAATGCTTCCATTCCGATTTACCTATTACACATTACTTGATATATTTAGGTAAGTACTTTTTTGTGCCGACTCATGTATTGACGGCATCAAGGCACACTCTAGATTTGACTATACCTCTGTCACTTGAATCTTTAGGTCTAATGGCAGATCTTCCATTTATTGGCTCAGCTGGCTTATTCTGTAGCCTTGTAAACTTCCTATACTATTTAATAAGAAATAAACCTTATTGCAGAGAAAAAGAACATCTCGCATCTCTATAAATGAAGTAATTTAATTGGAGTTGTAGCTCCATGCACCTTTACATTTTAAGTGCCGTGCAAAGGGGGTGCAAAACAGTGTCAGACTGTCTGATATTCTGGACAAACAGCTTGATCAGAATCAGGTCCCTCTGGGCTGCAGGTTAACCTGCCCTAATCCCTGTGTGTTACTTGGCAAAGCGTGTCTGGTTTTTGCCCTTTGGTGTCTGTTGCCTCTTCTGCTACTGCCCTGGAGAGCTCGTTCATCCTGCCCCTTTACAGCATGGATAGAGAAAAGGGAAAGTTGAAAGCTGGTAGATGGCCGGCGGTCCTGCCATCTGTATCATTTTGGCAGTTTCCCCTGTTACGTTACTTTTTTTTTCCCCTTAGACTTATCCAAAGTTCAGTGTAACTTCTATGCATGAATAGAATTAAACAACATTGATACCTGCCTTGCAGTTAAGCTTTTTCAGCCTCAGAGGAATGGCTGTTTCTTCTGTCTTCGTTGGATTCCTAGAGTAATGTTCTTTCTGCAGCTTTTTGCACTCCAGAATTGTTAGTCTTGGAAATGCAGTTTTCAAAGTTATCTGGACAAAACTGTGTAGCTTTTTACAGCCTGTCTTTGACTAAATTCGTCAAATCTCATACTCATGGTTTGGCTTTTGCCTGATGCTTCAGAGGAAGTCAGAACTGCTCATCACAGAATTCAGATACTTGGCATGAGATACTGTTTGACTGGGGAGAGGGTTAGGTAGTAATGGTATCAGTTTGGAGCAGGTGGCAGTTTAGGTTGTGATTATAAATGTTCACGGGTGTCAAAAGAAAATCTGTTCCTCAAAGTCATCAAGCTGACCTTCTGGTGTCCTTTGCTTTCTTCCTAGGTTTGCTCTGCGGTTTATACGCCCCGATCCTCGTAGTCGGGTCACTGATCCAGTGGGTGACATTATTTCGTTTATTCATATGTTTGAGGAAAAATATGGGAGGATACACCCTGTCTTCTACCAGGGAACTTACAGCCAGGTTAGTGTCACATGTTGGTGCATAGATCTTGGGGAGGTGGAGTCGGGTTTTTGCCAGGTGGTATCAGGGCAAAATCACTTTTCATCTACAAGCCCAGAGTTTGTCCCCAGACTCTTGAACAGGGTAATGGAGAGCTAGTGAAAAGGCAGATGGGAAAACCAGGGTCTGCCAGGCTTGATGATATGCCAAGCCTGCAAAGTTGGAAAGCAAAGCTGCTCTGACTGTTCCTCGACTGTCTGTATGGCTCTGTAGCCAGCAGCTCTTCTTTGTAGTCCTGCCTTTGTTTTTATAAACTGATGTGGTATGCCAGAGTCTGCCCTTCTGTTCACAAACTGGGATTGACGGCCTGCGCTTGCATTATCATGCAACTCCAGAACTTGATGCAGGACCTCAAAATTGAGAGGGAGGCCCCCGAAGAAGTTGTGGAAGGTGAGAGTTCCATATGTTAGACGTGGACTGATGGTGCTCTCTGCAAAAGATGTCCCAGTGGGTACTGCCTCTTCTGCAGATTCTCTCAGCCTGGGCAAGGGCAGGGCCTCCTGCAGTGTATCCCAGCAGGTGCTTGGATCAGCACTACTTCCCGAGTGCCAGAGAAGAATGTGGAGCCTGTATCTGTTCCACGCTGCACAGCCATGGAGCTTACCGCCTCCACAGCTCTTCTAGGCCTCTCTGTCTTGCCTGGAATCCAAACTTAAATAACCATGGAATGGTTAGGCTACCAAAACTGAGTGCCAATAAAAGAGGGAGCCTACTGTGTGCTTGTTCTGTGGTCTTGCTCTGAAATGCTCTTGGGCAGGTGAAATCCAGAGACTGTAGATGGAAAAAGGGTGGGGGGGGTCTTTGTTTTGTTGGGGCCTGCAGCATTATTGAGTTACCTTTTTTAGTATTTTTATTTGATGTGATCTGAAGATTGTCCCCTGTGCAGGGCAGAGTGGAAAGCTCAGCCTTGGCTGCTGTGTCTGAGGGTGAAGGAGGGCTCTTCCCTGCAGATGAGTCTGGTGGGATGGTGGCAGCTGTCAGTCCATGCAAGCGGCCTGCCTGCCTTTGCTCCGAGTTCAGTGTTCCTCAAAGCAACATCCTGAAAGGAGTATGGAAGAATACCCGTGTAGCCCCCTTAAACATGGGTTTAGTCAGATGGTCTGACAGGTTCATCTTCCACTGCTGCTTCCTTAAATCCCCATGACTGGCAGAGTAGCAGCCTGGGTAAATGTTGCTGAGCTGTGTCACACGAGTCTTGTGGGTGATGCCTTCCCCTTGCCCAGACACCCTGTAACTTCGCCTGCTCTGCTCTTCTGCCAAGGCACTGAATGATGCCAAGCGGGAGCTGCGCTTCCTGTTGGTTTATCTTCATGGAGATGACCACCAAGACACGGATGAATTCTGCCGGTAGGTAGGAGAGTTTTCCAAATAGTTACCTTTGCACTTTAAATGCAGTTTCATTCACATGATCTCTTCTCATCCCTTAGCAACACACTGTGTGTACCTGAGGTCATCACCCTCATAAACACTAGAATGCTCTTCTGGGCGTGCTCAACCAATAAACCAGAGGGATACAGAGGTGAGTATCCTCCTCCTGGGCTGTACCTGTCCTCCTCCATTTCTGGGACAAGCCAAATGCTCTTTGACAAATTTGTGTTTGAGAAACACTGGTTTTTGTGTGAGCAGCCAAGAGATTTTTGGGACTGCATGGGGAAATATGTGCTGGTTTCTGTGTGATATCTGAGGGGGCTTCTGGGTACCAGGGTGTCGTGGTTTAACCCCAGCCAGGGACTAAGCACCACACAGCCGCTTGCTCACTGCTCCTACTCCCCATTGCACTGCAATGGGGAGGAGAATTGGGGCAAAAAAATGTGAAACTTGTGGGTTGAGATAGAACAGTTTAATAACTTCAATAAAATACAGTAACAATATTTTAAAAATATAATAATGAAAAGGTATATAATAAGAGAAATAAAACCTAAGAAAAACAAGTGATGCTCAATACAATTGCTCACAACAGTTGCTGACTGATCAGTGCTTGGTCCACCCGGCCAGCTCCCCCATTTTATACACTGACCATGATGTTCCTTGGCGAGGTCGGGCCAGCTGTCCTGGCCCTCAGCCTGTTGTGCACCTGCTCGCTGGGAGAGCATGGGAAAATGAAAAATCCTTAACTTGAGATAAGAACTACTTAGCAACAACTAAAACATCAGTGTTATCAGCATTGTTCTCAGCTAAATCCAAAACACAGCCCTGTACCAGCTATTAGGAAGAAAATTAACACTCTCCCAGCTGGAACCAGGACAGAGGGAAATACCTTCTGCTCGTAACCTCCACTGTTCCTTGTGTTTCTGGGCAGTCCCAGTTGCATGCTATTTGCTGCAGGCATTCGAGCTGCTTTCAGTGCCTTGTTAATGGGAGTTAGGGGGTGTGTGCTGAGGATTAAACTAAGTGCAGAAGCAAGTATCTAACTACCTGAGCCTTTAGCGCTGTCTTGTATTAGTCCTGAGGCCAGGAGTGACTTGTTAGGCTTAGGCGCATTCTTTCCCTTTCTGAGACAGTCATCTTGACTCCACACCCAGTCTCTGTCTCCTTGAGAGTCTACAGTGAGGTCCTTTCAAGTATTGCCTTTCCAGAGCTCTTGATACCTGGCCTGCCAGCATTTTGGCAGGATTTTGCTGCAAATTGAGTCTTTTCCCAGAGTTCTGTTCATGCTTCCTATATCACTTCTGACTCTTCCTGTTTCATGGCAGGAGAGGATGGGAATTCTGGTGCTAAATCTGGGTTATTCTTGGCTTCATAGTTCAGCTATCAGCTATCAACACTATAGAAGAATGGCTTGCGAAGGAGATGTTCTTTGACTTACTGTTGTTTCATTGCTGCAGTGTTTTGGAGTCACAACCTAGAAAGCAGAGCTGGAAGGGAGGGTGGCCTTCCACTTAATCCACAGAGTGCTCCAGTTTAGTTTGAAGGGTTGCACTGGTCATTATATCTCCACGTTGTGTGATGTGCCATACCTGGTTTTGGGAGGAGGCAGTCGGCAGCCAGGGGTGAACTGTGACTTAAGCCTCATATCCACTCCTCAAGACAGAGCCTGTCTCTGGTGGAAACAACCTAATTTTGTTCAGAAATGGCCAGGATGGACACTGCCCTCTTCCCCATGGCAGTATCTTCCATAGTCTGGCCATCCTTAATCATCTTACCAGTGCTTCACTGTGCTTAACCTGTGTTTGTCTTCCTGCAGTTTAAACCAAGGGGTTTTTGTCCCATTCTGAATGGACTTTCGGAGCAATGTACTTTCCTTCCTGCTTGAATTAAAGAACTTCTTTGGTTACCTGAAAGCTTGTTTTTTGCCCTCAGTCTCTGTGTTCTAAGCCACTTCCTCCATTTGCCAGTTTGTAGGGTTTGGTTTGATAAAATAGAGCCTAAGGCCCTTTCTGCCTTGGAAGAGATAGTGACTGTGGAAGCTGTGTTCCTAGGCCCTTGGTGATGAAAGCGTTTGTGCTGTACCCCTTGCTGACCCTCCTGAATGAGGTGGTTATGGTGATATTGGTGCCTGTTTCCCAGTCTCCCAGGCTCTGCGAGAGAACACATACCCATTCCTGGCCGTGATTATGCTGAAGGATCGCAGAATGACGGTAGTTGGGCGGCTAGAAGGCCTCATCCAGGCTGATGACCTCATTAATCAACTGATGTTCATAATGGATGCCAACCAGACGTACCTGGTGTCTGAACGCCTGGAAAGGTATGACAGGACCTGAGCTCCAGTAGTACCGACTTTGTGAAGGCAGGTGCTGCTCTGCCCCATTCTTCCCTCCAGACACCGTAGCTCAGCATCTCCTGATCTGTAACACAGCCCGTGGGCTCTCTTCTTCCCAGTGGGATTATTGGTCCACAGATTCAGGCCACCCTGTAGCCAGGGGAGCGGGATGTGTTGCCCACGCAGGCCCACTACAGAAAGGTGGGTGAGCATGCTGCTGTTCTTTGCGCTTGTAGCACACCCTTAACACGCTGGGGCTTTGCAGGCAAAGCCTGGACAGCAGCTGGTAGGGGCCGAGTGGGAGCCAAGGCATTGCAGGCAGGAGGGGACCTGGCATCTGCAGCCAGTCGGTCAGCACGTGCTGCTGCCTGGCCGGCATTCTGACTGGTTCTGGGAATGCCTCACAAGCATGAGCTCCAGTCCCTGATAACTGTAGGGATTTGCAGGCTGTGCCTGAAGTGCACCTTCTGATCTTCTCTCTGCCCCACAGTCTCTGTGAGGGACCCAGTAACACATTTTGATGCCTCTGGTTTCTGAAATGTGCAAGGAAATAAATCCGTGAAGTGTCTCAAGTATGAGGCAGAAATCCTGGTGCTGCTTACGTCTGTCCACTCTGTCAAGTGGCAGTGGGTGAGGAGTTTTCTGTGTTCAGTTTACTCCCGCTCAGCCTAGGGAAGCAGTCTGTGTGCTAGGGCCTGTGGAGACTCCAGCGGCTTCCCTTCTAGGAGCTGGTGGCTCTCTAAACAAGGCGTTACCTGATGCGTCTGTTCCTACAAGTTTGAGGCTGCAGTGGCATCCTCAGGTCTGGTCGGCCTGTGAGCCCTGACTGCTCCCTGCTCATGTCTGCAGGGAAGAGAGGAACCAAACTCAAGTTCTGAGGCAGCAGCAGGACGAGGCATACCTGGCATCCTTACGTGCAGACCAGGAAAAGGAGCGCAAGAAGAAGGAGGAACGTGAGAGGAAGAAGAAGAAGGAAGAGGAAGTGCAGCAGCAAAAGCTAGCAGAGGAGAAGCGGCGACAGGTGAGAGCCAGCTACTTGCTGGGGGAGGCTGCTGAGCCCTGTGGGATGCTCACGCTGTGCCCGAGCAGTGCCTGCAGTGGGGCTCTCACCACATCGGAGCTGTTTGTCTGCCTGGAGCTCAGGTGTTGTCTGAGCCTCCTGGAGCTGTGCTGCAAGTGACAAGTGTAGGTGTCAGTTCAGTGTGTCCCTGTTGCTCCTGTTCCCTCCTTGCTTCGCAGACCCTGCAGGAGGAGAAGGAGCGGAAGTCCGAATGCCTTCCTCCCGAACCACATCCCGATGACCCAGAGAGCGTCAAGATCATTTTCAAGCTGCCTAATGATTCCAGAGTGGAGCGGCGATTCCACTTCACACAGTCACTGACGGTGAGCTTGGGGCAGAGCTGCTTCTCCTGAAAAGCTGAGACTCTTGTTGCTCCCTTTTTAAGTAATGGTGTAGGAAGAACCAGAAAGAGTGTCTGGCCTCCCCAGGCACTCTGACAGCTCTGGTTTCATGCATGCTAAGAAAATGCCTGTCTTGGGTCTACAGTGCAGTGATCCTGCAAGCTGGGTGACTTCCCCCTGTGTGGTGCCATGGCTGCAGCCCGGCAGTGTCATTGCTCCCCCAGCTGGCGGTTACTTCTGTGCTTCTTTCCCAGGTGATCCATGACTTCTTGTTCTCCTTGAAAGAAAGTCCTGAAAAGTTCCAGATTGAGGCCAACTTTCCTCGTCGTGTCCTGCCCTGCCTCCCTACAGAGGAGTGGCCCAACCCCCCCACGCTGCAGGAGGCCGGACTCAGCCACACGGAAGTCCTCTTTGTGCAGGACCTCACGGACGATTGACACTTTTCCAGAAGACGCAAAATGGAAAGATAAATTCATATTATTATTATAATACAATATTTTTTTTAAAAGACTGCATACAAACGAGGGATCAGAGACCACATCGCCTGTGCCAGCTGTGCTGTGCGTGTGCACAGGCGAGAAGCAGCGTGTGCACGGCCTCGCACCCGTGTGCGTGGCCATCCCCTACACTTGGAGGGCAGAGAGGGAGGGCAGCTGGCGTTGCCCCTCCGCCCTCCCTGGGGAGGAACAGGAATGGCAGCTCTTGGTAACTATTGCTTTTATTGATGACAGTAATAATAAAACCCCAACAACCTGACACCTTGTGAAGATCTGACGCTCTGCTGCTCCTGACAGCCAGAAGACCAGGCACCTGAATGTGCTGGGAGGGAGGTGGGAGGGAAGGGCTGGACAGAATCTCTTCACCTTCCCTCTGTGTATAAATACTTTTCTTTTAATATTTCTCTTGCTTTGTAATGACCAAAGGAGAAGGGGGTTGACTATAGTATTAACTTTTTGATAAAGAGCTGGTTCAATTCTTACCCGTGTGGGGTCTTGCCCAGGGTTCTTAGCCTGCGTAGTGTAATAAACTCTGCCTCTAGCACATCTGTGCCGATGCTTTCTGCCCGTGCCCCTGCCGCAGCCGAGTAGCGGGGAGGGGGTTCCACCTGCTGCGGCTCCAGAGTAGGTCACAGCCGTGTGGGGACACTTCATTTCTGGCCCTGAACTGGTGCAAGACAAAAGAGCAGGCACAGCATGGGGTAGGGCAGTGCTGGGGCTGCTGCTGTGCTGCCTGCCCGGGCACTGGCCCTCTGCTTCAAGGGCTGGGTAGAGCTGCACAGACAGACACGCCAAGTGGGTGTAAGCCTCTGGTTCCACACCCACCCACCCCAGGTTTAGTCATGGCTGTGGAGCTGCTTTCCTGGCCAGCCCAGGGAGCACAGAGATCACCCCTGCCCTGGCTGGGTGCACAGCCAGGCTGGAGAGTTGGGCTGGTGGAGCCACCCAGGAAGGTGCCCTGTCCCAGGACAGCAGCTGGGAGGACTTTCCACCTCAGAGCAAGCTGTGAAGGATCTCCAGGTGGGAGCAGGGGGCCCATGGCACTGCTGGATCGCAGACCCCTGTGAGGCAGAGGACCCAGATGGCTCTTGCTTCCCGCCTTGGGCTCCACTGGCCTCTCTTCCAAGCCCCCCGCCTGTCCGGGGGTCCCCCAGCTGCACCCCTCCTCTACCTGCTCAGGGGTGGCCTGGGGACCCCAGATGCTGAGCAGAGGGGTGGCCTGGCCTCAGCCCCCCCCGGATGGCCCCGGCCGAGCCCCCGCCTGCTGAGACAAGAGCCGGGGCACGGCGTGTTGGTATACATCATACATTTATTAGTGAATATCCCTCTCAAAATCAGCCACAACATTAAAAAAAATAATGATTGCACTACTTGGTCAAGCAGAACTAGCAACTTTCATTTTAAAAAAAGTACAAATCTGTTAAAAATTTCAATCAGTATAATACACATATATATAATACAACATACTAGTTATGTTAAATGCTACAAAACCAATATGATTCCAATGGAATGGAAAAAAACAAACACTTTTAGAGCTTTAAGAACCTTTTTTTTCTATATATTAGCCTTTCTTCAAATACATACATGGGAAAAATGAGGTAACTGTAAAATGTGCAAGTAACAGAGCAAAAAAAATTATATATATATATTTATATATATATATATATATATAAAAACTTTCTAACACAGAACACACGTCCTAGCACCTTCCGGGGAGCCGCGGGGGCCGCGGGGGTCCCACCGGAGGGCCCGGGGACTGGTATAATAGAACAGTAAACAGTCCACTATCCCACCACAGGAAATCATTGGTAAACAGTGGTATCTACAGCGCAGTCAGCAATCACAAACACCCTAAATAATTGGTTTTTTTAGTATTTTTTTTTTTTTACTTTTCTTTTTTGTCTTTTTTTTTTGTTGATTTTTTTTTTTTTTTTCTTAAATGATACTTTTAGCTGCTCATTGGAATAAATTCTGCAGCACACGAGCTGTGAGCTTTCGAGTCGCCGTCAAAGGACCGTAAGGCTTTCCTGGCTCCCTGGGC
>JAVSBS010005024.1:0-24169 GCA_033124195.1 Coracias cyanogaster | reverse complement strand
TGAAAACAACTTCTACTATTTCAAAATGTTCATTAAAAAACCCCACCCTTCTGCTTTTAAAATTAATTGCAAATATTAATGAGAAGTTAACATATGGCATGTTGAGTATCTTTTGATTCACCCCTAAAGAAAGTTAAGCTTTAGGATAATGCTTCTGCTGTTCTCTATTTTACTTGTGTTGCAAGGCAGTAGAGTCTATATGACAACTTTTTGTCCTGCTTTTCTGGAAGTAGGTGGGGTTAAAAAAGACTGACCTCAGAATTTCTTGGAAAGCTGTTAACAATAACGGAGCTTGTAATAACTCTGATTTTTTTAAAATTATCCATATTTATCAATAGATAGAGATGGTTAGATTTAAATGCAAACGTTGGGATACAATCTTTCTGTATATTCAGTATAAGCAAGCATTACACAGACTCTGATCGTGATCAGTCCACATCTTAGGACTGTTTGTTCAGAAAAGACATAGTGGAGCAAGACAGTGTGAATTAAGCAGACTTTATGCAGGGACTTTTATGCTGGAATACAGGTAATGTTAATAGAGTTTGTCACTTTGAAGTTTATCCTAAAGTGAAGAAAGCAATTCTTGCTCTAACAGAGGTTACTCCAGAGAGAGGGGAATCCACTTTCCTGGATAGCTCATTTGGAGTTTGCTTTCATCGGGCTATGACTTCCTAGAACTGTGTAATAGCTCTTTTCTATCAAACAATCTGAATCTTTCCCTTGAACAACATAGAAACAGAGCAAATCTGCCCTTATTTTTGTAGGTATGGTCAAATTGTCCATCTAAAAACATTATTTTTAAATCCAGTAGGTTTTCTTTTAACCTGTTGAATGAAGTTTGTGCATTCCTAGTTTTCAGTGCCTGTCAGTAATCCTATTACAATTATTTTCCTTTCACATATTATTCAAAAGGATTTTTGACTGTCTGCAGTAAATAAAAAATAATTGCTTTTAAATGCAATCGTACAAGTAAAATATTTTCAGAGATGATGCATTTTCAAGTTGATTATGACAAACTTCCACAATTAGAGACTTTGGGGATAGAGGATATTCAATGCAACCAAATTTTTGACAGAAACAATTTATATGTTAAGATAATTTTCATACTAGCTAACTGTTGTGTTCACTGTGAAATATAACTTTTCAGTTTCTCCTTGGATTATGAAAGCTTGCCTGAAACTTTTGATTCTGCTTGCATAATCTTTATATGTTTATTTAATATTGTTAAATCTCAGCAGGGAGAACCACTTGTTTCACAGACACTTCAGTAACCTTGAAATACAAAGCTCATGCCAAAGACTCATGAGAATTTAGTAATGTGTTAGATGTTATTTGTCTTTGAAGCTCTGATACCCTGAAAGAGGAGGACTGACACTTAAAAGACAGTGAGATTACAGATCTTAATATGATATAGGAAAAAGTTTACCTTTATCACATTGGGGAAAACCTGCTTTCTTTGAAATATTGGCAGCTTGAGCTGGGCTGGTTTATGTTGTGTCCTGAAAAGAAAGGTAGAGATAAGTGTGAACTGCTAATTATCTACAAAATCTCCAAAAGCCTAAGGATGAGACTACAGGAAAAAGTTGCCTTTATGTTTTTATTACTTTGAACTGCTGATTTCAAATAGGGAATCAACACATACTATATTAGAAACGGTGCTTGAATTAGGATGGTACCTGAGTGTGTCATAACCTTGCTGTTTTATTTTGAGGAGGGGAAAAACAATAATTAGGGAGACAGAAAATAGGCTTTTCTCCCAAAGTTCCTCCAGGATGCAGCCTGGCTCTAGCAGCAGTTGTGGATTAGGAAGTGGTGGGTTCTCGCTCCTTCCTGAGCTCTGCTTTAATGAGCTGAGTCAGGAGCTGCTGACTCTCACTGTAGGCCACTGAAGAACTTCGTTATGCTGATATTCAGCAGGAGCCCAGAGCCT
The DNA here is from genome assembly GCA_033124195.1 of Coracias cyanogaster. Taxonomy (NCBI): domain Eukaryota; kingdom Metazoa; phylum Chordata; class Aves; order Coraciiformes; family Coraciidae; genus Coracias; species Coracias cyanogaster. Next base: position 22,236 of record JAVSBS010005024.1, on the reverse strand, counting down.
GGATTGATGAGTAGCTGCCCTCTTAACTGTATTAACCAATGTTGGAATGTTCAGATAGACTTCTGAAGCAGTTTAGATCACTAAATATGACACCATTGTCCTCCCTATGTACTTGTCTGCCAATGTTTTCTATGCAAATCCTGTCGTCAGTGACTGTCCTTCCACCCCACTGATTATAATGGCGACCTTAATAAGCACTACTGCTAAACCTGCAGCAGAGTGCATCCATTCTGTACCGGCTTCTTTGACTGACACACCTAAAAGTATTTTTCCATTTTTATTTACTTAGTGCTCTACTGACTCTCCGTAGTACTAATTGTGTAAGAGTGTCACGTGGTACCATGTCAAAACACCCTTCCAGAAATCTTTCATCTGCACTGTTACTTTTATCAGCCAAAGCTGCTTAATCTAATCAAATGAGATGGGATTGGCAGGGTCTGTATTAGGATTTCAGAGAGATCTGCATGGTTCTGTGGTCCTGACTGAGCACTACTAAATACTACCTCTAGAACTGTCTGCCTGCTCTTGCATTTCAAAAGCCTAACTTCTCTCAGATCCCCATTAGGAATGGGGAATAATTGGTTATCACAGCTGGCTGAATAGTCCAGTCATGACAGTGCTATAGTGAGAATTTTACAGAAAGTGGGCAAATCCTGGTTTTAAGTGTCTGTCCTTGTTGAAAGGCTTGTGTCATCCGGGAGATTGATGTAGTGATAAAACTGGAAGCTACACATAGGAGATCATCTCTTGTATACAAACTGTGTGTAAGAGCAAGTACAGACAGACTCCTTGCAGAACGTGCCGCCTTATCTTTCAAAAAAGCCCAAATGGATTTTGTCTGAAATACTGAAATATTGTGAAGAAACTTAAGCAGAAGGATGTGGGGTTTTTTTAAAATAAATAATCAAAAACTCTCTGACCTGAGCATGGCTGAAGGGGTGATCTGAAAACCCAGCAAGCCCCCACAATGAAGAGCTCTTGAGAAAGAGAGATGGGAATTTGGAGGGTCAGCACTGGGCTTGTCTTGTGGATTTGAGTTGTAAGGTCATCTCTTGTGTGCCATGTTAATGCCTGTGGTTTATTTGTAAAGGAAGCTGGAAAAAGTTGTGTGGCCTGTTTGATTCAGGGGCTCTGAAGTTTGAAAAGAATATAGCCAGTCCTTATGGATCTCCTTGGGGAATCTCTGCCAGAGGTTTGCAGCAGCCTGTCCTATTAAACTGTGCTGATTGGCATTAGATGTATTTTTCAGTTTTGCATAGGCAGATCTGAATGTAAAGGATCTTGGGGAGAATATGGAAAAACAAATGCGGTAAGGTTAGAGGCAGGGTTTTTGATGAAGAAAGGATTCATAGGAAATACTTCTTAAGCAATTTTTTCTCTGAGTGGATTGCACACATGTAAAGCACTCCTCATACTTTCAAATAGGGTGTGTTGATTAAACCTGAAAAAATGTCAGTTTGCAGAAGAAAAACCTATTTTTTTTTAGGTGTTGGGCGCATAAGCAGAGCAAACTATAGGTGATTCTTGCTGGGTGTGTTCAGGGAGGCATTTTTTTGTTTGGCTGCAAGGAAAAGAAGTAACAGACTCTAGTTTCTATTGTGACTTCTTAATTTATTTTCAGATGATGTCTAGCAGAATATTAAGCTTTTCAACTCCCTGCAGGGCTGGCATTGAAAGCTTCATCGTGGAATTTAAGGAAGAGGTTCTCGTTGTGACATGTAGCACTCAAATTTTTATGCTTTTTTGTGTTAAGGTTGGTCAGTGGAAGAAAGGAGGAAATAATTGATAAATGTAGCTTAACCAGTGTTATTTACCACTTGGCCTCTTTTGAAATTCTTTTTTTTTTTTTCCTGTGTATTTTTCCTAAAATGACTTTTAAGTGGTCTTTCCTTTTTAATCATCCTCTTCTCCCTTTTTTTCTGCTCCCTCCAGAAAAAAATTTGTGCTGTGCTTTTTGTACTCATCTGGTGAACCTGTGTCTCAGAGTCATTCCTGTTGATGCCAATTATAGCTTTCCATAACTATTGCCAATACATCACCCAGATAGCTTATTAGAAGCATCATGCTGCATGTGCTGCTTGGATTCTTTCAGTGAACTCTGGCCCAAAATAATTCTGTCCAACTCAAGCTGAACTTCTGAGTTATTATATCATTAAAAAAGATTTAGTAATACTGTAGAACACTGCAAATATGAGAAAATTAGTTTGGAACCCTTTGCGGATGCTGGAGACATCTCCAGTGTAGAATGTGCTTTAAAAGAAGTAAAGAAATGAGCATCTAGAGTGTGTTTTAAGAATGTTCCATTATGAAAGAAGGAATTTTCTGACCTAGGTCAAAGCTTTTGGGACAGATTGTTTCCTTATGAGCATTTTTAAACAATGGTTATGTTATTAAGACTCTTGGCAAAAAGTCAGATAAGGGGGGGGAGGAGGATACGCACTTAAGGGAAACATTTTCTATGTGATCCAGTCAGAAGCTTGCAAGCTCTTTTCAGAGGATGTAATCGAATACAGTGGGAATTTCCCATTAAAAACATAGGACATAAAATTATCAAAGGCTTATTGGGAGTAGTTTTACTGCTGTTTTCCAAAAATTACCAATTTATTTCAGTATGTTTGATTAAACAAGATTCTGGATATGGGAATAAAATTGAGGCCTGAGGAGATGAGTAATTACTCAATCAGCTTTATTCCTAGCTTTTAACTTAATATGTGAATTTGAGAAATCAATTAACCTTTTTATCCTTTCTTTTTTTTGAATAATACGCTTGGTGATCTGTCCCATAGTCATATACATTGAGTGGGACACTTTGATACCTTCAAAGAAACGTCCATTCAAAGTTTTAAAAGCTCACATGTCAAAAAATATCTTTTTAATCTATATGTTGCATTTCTGTTTCTCTAGTCTCTACCTTGCTGTCAATTCCATCTGCCTCCACTTTACCTTCTAATATTGCATTTTTATGGCGTGCTTATGGAAGTTTTATTCTGGCCTTCAGAAGAAAATTTGCAAGCTGGATATCAGTGATTTGATCTAATATGGAACGTGACATACTTTTCTTAAGGAGAATAATGCCAGGTTGATGTTGGTTTTGAGCCGTGTGATTTTGAAGTTCAGATTGAGTACTATGCAAATGTCCTTATTTTTGTATAAGTTACGGTTTTCAAACTGCAGGTTGTTTTCTTTTTAATTTGGAAAAAAGGGAACAGCATGCAGTTCAATAAATGCTCCCTATACTCACAATTATTGAGGTGGCATGGCAGCTGTGGAGGCATAATGAGGTTTTGAGGATATACATAGGATGGTCTTAATCGAGGACATGGAGGCAGGATTTGAGCTGTGTCTTCCTGAATATCTGACTCTGACTCCTAAGTGTGGTCAAGAATGAAGATCTGTCAATTCTGTTATCAGAAAGAACAAGCTGAGAGAATGAAACCTGCTTTTCATGTCTACCTGTGCCAGCTGTGATCTCTGCCAGCCTTTCAGACCCTCATCTGGATACGATGCCAGTTTGCCTTCGCGTGCCTGGATGGGTGAGAAGCCCAACGGAGCGTGGAAGAGGGTAGAAGTGAGCTTGTCATTGATTGTACTTTGTGCCCCTGTAGGTCAGATTTGGTGTGCAAGGAGCTGTGGGGCTAAAATGCCTGGAATTCAGCAGTCTTGCTTTTATATATTTCATGTAAGTAGAGACTGGCAGTGTGTCTATGTACAAGTGTGTAGAAAAGATCTAGGAGTTTGTAACTCCAAGGTAACGGTAATGGTTAACTTCCAAATTTGTGAAGGGAACGTTTTCCAAAGTAAGACACGCAAGCAAATGTCAAAATTGAGTGCTTACGGCTTTCTTCCATGAACACTTGAGATTAGTTTATTAAAGTGTTCATATCAATTTTTCATAAGGTGTGCTTGTTTTAAGTAGAAAAGGTAGTAAAAGCTGGTTTTTGTTTTCTTTTTTTCTTTGAAGATGCGTTTGCTATTGGGAGAGAAGCTTTGTGAAAGCCACTATTTACAGTAAAGCAGGGCTGATTAAAAATGTTACTAGTCTAAAGGCACTATATTAATAGAAGATGTTCTGGTGTTTGGGAGGATTTTTTTATCTCTAGGCAGTGCGAGGTTATGGATGCTTACAAACATGTTAGAGCCAATGCATATGTGCAAAATACAGGCAGTCGTTTTCTAGATAAAATGCTTGCTAGTACCTCAATATTGCATTATTTTCAGGCAATAACTTGGAATTAAATCTATGGCATCAGCTTTTTTGTAAGAATCAAGGTGGCGTGCCCTGTAGGTGTTAGGACTTGGCACGCTGCTGAGCAGACTTCTGGCTGGGCTCCAAGATGTGTGGGGGTGTTAATGCTCTCCTTTAGTCACCTTGTACACTTATCTCTACATGTGAAGACAAAATACGTGGTTGCCTTATCACCTCAAGGCAGATTTTAAGCAGGTGGTACCGGTTCAGTATAGGAATTCTTGAAGCCAGTGGCTGCTTTTAAAAGTTACGAGTGAAAGCAGGCCAAGGAGGAGGCAGGGTATTGTGCTTTATTTGTGTTGGAGCAAGGATTTTGGCTAATGTCTAAGGAGCCCAGTGAACTCTGGAACCCCAAAGGGTACATGCAGCCTTATGATGCTCTGCAGGTGGGTACTGAGGTAGAAAAATCAGAAAATCAGATTATGCGGGCAATGCAGGGAGGTATGGACATAACAAACTGTAACAGGGTACACGAAGGTTAACACCATCCTTAGGTCAAATTTTATTCCTGTACCTTAGACATAAAAATGTCTGTACATTTGAAGCTTCCTTATCAATCAGTAAAAAACCTGAGTTTGGCGCTTGTCCAAGTGTGCTGGTTGCGTAAAGGTGGGAGCATAGAGGAGAATGCTTAACGTGGGAACTAATTGCAAAAATCAACGTAACTGTTGTATTGTGGTATATTATTCCAGAGGAAATTAGAATAATGGTTCAATCTTCTGCTTTTTTTTTTATAGTGGACTGGCTACAGTAGAGTTATGGATACTAGAGTAAGCTCTTTTCAGTGGGAAGAAACTGGGTTTACTGTGATGATTATTATTAACATGTTAAAAATAGTGTAAACCAGCATGTGCCTGATACTACAGGCACATTTGTGGGCAGGCCATGCTAAAGCTCTATCAGTAAGAATAATTTGTCTGTGTGTTAAGTTAAAAATTCTTCCTCACTTAAGAATATATGAATCAGGGTAAAATGTATAATTGACTTTTTATTGGGACACAGTAGGGAAGTGTTTGAACTCTTGGATACAGATGTTTTGCCACAAAGAAACTAAGATAGACAGTTTTCAGGTGTTTTAATGGGTGTCTCTTCTCAGTACTGTTAAAAGCAGAACTGGAGTGAGATACGACAGAGCCAAATGTTATTTCCAAAATCATCTTCAAAGTTGGAGTTTGTGTCACAGTTTCTTCCCCAAACACTCCTCCCTTGAGAGTTCCTTACTAAGAGCAAACATTTCATTTCCAGAACTTTATCCTACTCTCCCCACTGCTTACAGTCTTCTGCCCAAGACTCTTCGAACAAGATGCCTCACAGAAACCATTTCCTTCATGCTGCCTTCTTTAGGTCTTGCTGTTCAGCTGCTCTAAAATCATCTTGCCCGCAATTCCAACATCTTACCCATAGATCATTAGCTCCTATAGCCTGCTGAGCCTGGCACCTCACCCGTCTTCCCGCTAAAGCTCCAGCTTCTCTTTCTGGCAGGTATTTCAAAAACGCAGGAAAGGTCTGGTTTTATTAAAAGCCTTACCCCTGGTTGAAGCCTGAAAGCACAACAGATGTGTGCCAGGAAAGACTGGATGTACAGTATCAAGTGATGGGTGAAACTGTTTGAAACTTCTGACCTGGGTGTGAACGCACGCAAGCTCATTCTGCCACTGAGCAGTTGGGATGCTACTAAATTTTCTGGTCGAGAGTTTAGCGTTGCTGCTGGAGGTAGTAAATCTTCCTTTGCTAGCCTATGACAAACACAGTCAGTCTTCCCAGGCTTTCATCTCGCGGAATGTGTAAGGAGGTGCTGGAAGCTCCTCTTCAGAGGATAGAGAGTATATACCTGTCCCTGTCTGTACAGCGTCTCTGCTTTGGCCGTCGTCTGGAGGCGAGCGTGGAGCAGCAGCAGCAGCATGCAGAGACCTTGTGTGGCTTGAATGTCATCCTGCCCAGAGAGGTTGTGGAGCCTCCTTCTCTGGAGACTTTCAAAACCTGTCTGGACATGTTTCTGTGTAAGCTGCTCTAGGTGAGCCTGCTTTGGCAGGGGGCTCGGACTTGATGATCTCCAGAGGTCCTTTCTAACCCCTACCATGCTGTGATTCCTGGAGCAGGCAGCGTTACATCTGCCCTGAGATCCGTGGGAACGGTGGTAGAAGCATCGTGTGGATGAGTGATGGGGCTACACTTGGGATGTATTGTGGTGGTGCTGCACAGGGTACAAGGATTCCTTTTGTGGCTGCTCTAGCAACGTCAGCATCTGATAGCTGCAGTCACATCTTGAGTGTGACCTACTTGAGGGTGTATTGCCCATTATTAGTGTAATTCTTCAAGGCAGGAAATTGCAGTTGTTCTTTCATGATTTCAGTTAGAAAGGAGTCATTACAAAATTTTGTTTAGGTACAATTTGTAGGTGAATGTAGTAGAAACAAAGACAAATGTTGCTACTGGAATTAGTTTAAACTAGATGGAACAAAACTGAGCTGGGCATTTGGAATTTTAAAGTGAAATTTGTTTCTTACGTGAAAAAAGCTTCTTGATTTTCTGTTATTTTGAGGAAATGTTTTTAGGTTTGTCATGTTGACATGGTCCTGGAGCTGATAATTCAAAGAGCATTGGAATAATGCAGAAGACTGATAAGTTTCTAAATCAGTCTTTCAATGAAAGGTTTGAGAGAAGATTATCAATCTGTGAAGTGGCCTTCACAGAGGACATACAACTTTCTTCAATAAGATTTAAAGATACTTTCTCCCATTTGTTGGATATTCTACCCTCCAGGTTACTCATAACAGGAGCAAGGGAAAGGGCAAGAGAACTACCTGTAATTCTTTGGTTTTAATCCAACATTCGAGGACCTCTAGACCGCCTGTTTATAGTGACAACATTTATCATTGTTTCATGTAGGAAGTGAAGCAATTTTGGAAACATGCCATTTTGTCTTGTGACTGCTTCTTGTATACAACTAATTATTTTTAATACTAAAAAAAAGCAGGTTTTATCCGGTCTTGCAAAACTGGGGAATGTATTTCTTACAGTGCTGTAAGATGTGAATTGGCACACTTCTATCCACAACCAAAGAAATAAAATACTAACCAATGAGTAAAAAATACTAAGTTTCTACACATGCTGATATCGGCTTATTAAAACAAAGTATTTTGTCTCTTTGTTGTAAAAAGTCCTTATTAATAAAAAAATCTTCAATCGGTAGATGGTAATAATTTGAAATAATTATTTGGTTTTTTGTTTAATGTGGGTTGTAAGAGGAAATTTATATGGGTTTGTAGGGAACAAAGAAGATTACTGTTCTAGGAGTTCCATACTGATGCTCTGAGATTAAGTAAAGGATTGCAGGAACTCAAAAACAGTGTGTAAGGAATCAAATTTTTTTGTAAAGTATTATGAGTTCTTCGGTGAAACTACTAGATTCTGCCTGGATTAATTGGTAACAATGCTAGTATGTTTTATATAGCTGCTTCACCCAGTGTAAAACTGTTCTATAGTTTGTAACACAGAGCCTGTGTCTGTGCCCATATTGCCGATGTGGGATATCATAACATGGCAAGACTTCACAGCTACAAAGGTCTAGTAACTTCTTACAGCTTTGTCTGAAAAGACCAACACCCTGAAATTCATGTAAATGAATGCAAAGGAAGAGGACAAGGAAAGAGTTTAATTTCGTAATGTTTTGACTTTGGGATAGTGGACTTACTTGAGGTGGTCTAATAAGCTTGGGTAGACAAATGAAAGGAAAAGGGTAAGCATTAATTGGGATTAATTATGGAGTTCTTATGGAGTTACAATTTTCTCTTTTCAAATTCTAATATAATCTCTCAATTTTTTCCCTGCCAGTATCCCCTTGTCTTTGGACTGATCCTTGCATTCTGCTGGTGTTCTTTGGTTTGCTGTAGCCGAATTTATATGGGAATGCATTCAATTTTGGTAAGAAAATAATCCTACTAAATAATCTTACTAAACTTTTATTTGAACATTGTTCTGATTCCATAAACCTTCAACACTCTTAGGTTTTTACAGTACAGTAATTGATATGATTTTTTTAGAATATCCTGCCATATAGGAACTTGTATCTCTTCAGCAGAGAAATTGATACAATAGCTAAAAATGGAAGTCAAACTTCTGATAATTTATACTTTTCTGTCATAAACTCAACCCACAGTTGAAACTTGGCTGATGTTCCGTAGCAGTTTTAGTGCAGAAATTGATGACTGCGCTAGAGCATAGACTTAAGTTTTCTTCTCCGGAGCAGAAATAATTTTGCAGCAGGAGAGAGTGGCTGTTAATGTCCACTCGGGTTCCATGGCAGCTACTCAAAGCCTGTGCTTTTCAGAGTGCCTTGGGCTGCACTTAGCAAAGTTTCTAAAGACCCAAATAACAAAGTTGCCATGTTTGAAAACCAGACTTACATATTAACATGATTTTAAATAATCAAACACAAATGTTTCAAGCATGCAATGTAAAGACGGGAAAACAAGAACACTACAAAATGGTCATCGGAATGTAAGACCCCTAATAAGGATGGCTAAAGAGGTTTTTGGGGATCATTTGCTCAGAGGAAAGCCCACAGAGAGCAGTGAGCCCAGCAGCAAGTAGTGAAGCTGGTAGGTGAACACACTGTAAAAGGAGCATGTGAAAATCAGGCAGCTCAGAAGAACGGAATGACGTATTTGCGGCGGTGATTAGGAGGCCTCCCAAAGTGGAACCACTTGTGTGGAGGACGATGGGATCGAACCGGTATTTCAGCTGATACTGTCAGCTGACAGATAACATCTTAGAATAAAGTTGTGCAGCAAATAGTGACGCATCATGTAGAGTAGGTTATTCGGCAGCTTCGTATCTCAGTCCTCTACAGTGTTGAGTAAATCCAATGGACTGTGTTACCTCTGAGAAGTCAACCATGGTGCCCAAGTCGAAGGAGGTGGGGGCTTAGGGTGGCAAATACAGCAGAAAGTCGTCGTGGTTGCTTCTGAAATGCGCAAGTCTGACTTTCATATCAGTCAATTGTTAGAGCTGTTATCAAGCATTCCATTAGTGGAAGTGAACAAAAATGATTCATTGAAGGCAGCAATACAAATACTGCTGACGAAAGTCCCACCTCCCGGCTCACATGGAGGAGTTGATAAGCATGTGAATGAATGTGATCCAGTTTCTAGCGCTTGGATTTCTGAACAGCTTTCAGCAGATTCCTCCTTAACTAAGGGTGACAGAAGTTGCAGATAATTTTGTGCAGCAAAGTGATTAATCAAAAGTAACTAAAATTTAATCCTGAATTAAAAAACAGACTAACATTTTAATTAAGAAAAGACATTTTAAAAACAAAACTGAAATTCAAGTATGAAGCCACAGAAGTTCCTTCCTCCTCTCCTTTAATAGTTGGAAACAGTTCTCCATTCTGGCAGTGTTGCTAATTCTGAAGCTGGAGTGGAAAGTGGAAGCTGCTCTAGTTGCAGTGGTCCTCCACTGCCTTACCAGCTGCTGCCGCCACCGCTGGGCCTGTGTTTTGGCACCCAGGCACTTTGATCCAGTCTTGAGCTTAAGCTGGCAGAACTGAATTAGCTGGGCTAACTTTGTGCTGGAGGTAGGCTGGAATGTGCCAGCCATGGACCAGGACCATTGTAGCCAGCAAGGAGGTAGATCTGTGACCTTGTTTGATCGGGATCATTAGATCATAGCGTCATTCATGATCTGATCATAATGCAGATGTCCTGTCAACAGGTGATGAAATGTAATTCCTTATCTTTAACATAAAGATTTAATCTTAGAATCATAGAATGGTTTGGGTTGTACAGTAACTGAGAGGAGATGAGAATCCACAAGTTGCTTTTAGCAACAGAGCAACTAGGCTTGTCTCCATGCTAATGTAACTTAAACAGTTAAAAAACTATTTATTACACTGAAACCTTATCTTTCTCTCTTCAACAGGATGTTATTGCTGGATTTCTGTATGCTATTCTCATCTTGGTTGTCTTCCATCCTCTTGTGGACCTGATTGATAACTTCAACTTGACTTACAAATATGCACCTTTAATTATCATCAGTCTCCATTTAGCGCTGGGCATCTTCTCTTTCACTCTAGACACCTGGAGCACATCGCGCGGAGACACAGCTCAGATACTGGGCTGTGGTGCTGGCGTAGCCTGTGGCTCTCACGTCAACTACGTAATGGGTCTAAAGCTAGATCCTCCTCCCGAAACGTTACCTTTATCACTTTCCTCTCTCACTGTGACTGTGTTTGGAAAAGCCATACTGCGCTTGTTGATTGGAGTAATAGTTCTGTTGTTAACAAAAATAGCGATGAAAAAAGTCACTATTCCACTGGCGTGTAAAATATTCCGCATACCACATGACGATGTACGGAAAGCAAGACAACGCATGGAAGTTGAGCTTCCCTATCGCTATATTACGTATGGAATGGTTGGGTTCTCCCTCATGTTTGTTGTTCCTTGCCTCTTCCATTTTATTGGTCTTTCTTGATGCCGTTTTTGTCACTTTGAATAGGGACAGCAGAGCTAGCTGCTTTTTGAAGAGACTCACTAGTTTGCTACAGGAAGGCCAGTGAGCTTGGCTTTAGCGGGGTCTTCACCTGAACAGCAATACAGAGCAGGCAAAGCATTTACAGAACTCTGCACATCTCTGGGTACGGTTTGGGGCCAGCAGTTAAATACCAGTCCACGAGAAGTGCTGAGCTCTATAAATGCTATGTGTAGACTTACTGCTGTAACAAAGTCTGTGTGCGTGTGTGATGCAATGAATGTATCTGGAATGTCTGTCACACTGTACCTGTCTACGCTGATGTTTTACCAGGTATGTCTGACAGCTGATCAGAAAGCTCCATTCATCATCTGTTTGCCATTTCGTAGTAATTTATTCCAGTTGTTGGACCATGGACTGCTAAATTTGCTTTCCTCTATTCTTTCCTGAAGTCCTGCTTTCAAGATGTTTTGGCTAATAGGCATTTCTAAAGGACCAAACTTGTAATGAGGCTGAATTTTTCTAAAAAAAAAACCAAAACAAAACCAAACAAAAACCCCACCAAACCCAGAAGCCTTTTTCTTTAGCCTCCCTCTACAGAGTAAAATGTCTGGATTGGCGTTGGTAGATATCAATAGCATCTATATGATTCAGGTACTGTATCTTATGGTTTAATAAGTGTGCCTTTCTGTTGCTGAAATAAGAAATGCCATATAAACTGTGATGTAAAAATGCCTAATTTTATTTAAAATCCTACATTAGGCAGATGTTTTTAAATGTTAGATTGTCCACGTCGCTGGTGTGCTTCAAGTTAACCAGACTATTCAGTTTAGCCAGATGAAAATTGCATAAATGAAATTACCTAAGAATAGTGTCCGTTACAAAATGGACCATAATCCCTTTTGTAAGTATTTTTAAGGTGTATTGTAAGTTACTGGAAGAGGATATATTTTTCTGGAGATTGTTTATACAGTGGACAGATATTCAAAATTATCTAAACATATAAACAATAAAAACATCCCATTCTGCAGAGAAATGGGCCTCACTTATTATTCCAAACTAATTTAGAATGACCATTGTTTTTAGATATTTGCTTAGAAAATATAATCCTTATTCTAGGAAAAAAATAGGTATTTTTGTGCACTAACATACTATATTTAAAGATGATAATCGCTTTTACCCAGTTTAGATAGCTGTAAGAAAATATAATGATTAAATTTTTACTGATTTTGATGGGCAGCTTGTGAGCAGCCAGGACAGGGCGGTCAACGCATAAACGGTTTGTGCATATCTAAATTTGACTGAATTATTATGCACTTTTCAGCCTTTCATGATCCCTTTTCCAGTGATGAGTAGAATATGACCCTTCAACCGTAATTTCATGTGCCTCTTCTGTGTTTCAAGTTGTCTCTGTTAATGTATTGCCTAATTTGTTCTTTCCATGTCAGGAACTGTCATATTGCAGCAAGAGCTGTCTTATTGTCTGGCCAGACAGGAATTAATTTTGTATTGTACTTTTTTTTTCAAGAAAAACATAATTTGGTTGGGAAGTATAGTGATTAGCTAGGACACAAAGCTTACGGGTTTTGTAAACAATATTTGGAAGTGGAAGGGTTTTTTGTTGGCGCTCGTATCTCCAGACTGTTAATATGTAAATTAACAAAATTAACTTTGTGTCTTTTTCTCAGAGCAGTCAGAGTTAGGGCACGCTGGCATTAGATGATGTGAAAAGCTGATTTTTTTGGACACGTTTCTTCAGTTCATTCAGAACGTGCCATTATGAATGTATTCAACCTGACCTATTCAGAACTGATCGAGTGGGGCAAAGGACTTCTCGAGTTGAGAAGACCTTGCCTAGTCGGAAATGGTTTGTTTGTTTCAGTGCAAATTTCTGGATTTGATTTTGCCATGGGTTCCTCTTTTGCAGTATAATGCTGAACGTGCAGTGAAAGGTCAGTTGGTTTCCAAGGTTTCAAGGGAGGGATTTCCACTGGCCTGGCTTTGCACACTGAGGGAGTCATTAAAGAAATAGCTGGAGGGAATGTACACAAAATGCCTTATGCTTAAAGCCCTGAGCAAGTCGTGTAGTTCCAATTATATTAAATAAGTCTGAAAATAATAGGATAACTTCCTTGGAAACTTAGGGCATTTCTCCTTAAATATCCTAACTTCGCAGTTTATAGAGAAAAGTGTTTAAATTCTAGCAGAGACGAGAAAATTTTTTTTTTTAAGGTACATAATTGACTTCTAGGAACTTAAAGTTTACAGCATAAGAGTGTTCTTCAAACTGTCTTTTCTAGCTGTGCTTGCACTATTAATGGAAAAGAAAACCTACTGTGGAAGGTCTAGAATGGGCGCAAAAATCATGCAGGTAGGGCTTTCAATGGGCTAAGGAAACTTGCACTGTAGCTTATTCTACTGTTACTCATAAATACATATTCTATATTTTTATACATTACATTGAGTAACTTCAAAATGTCATGTTCCATGTACCACATAGCCTAGTACACAGGATCAGAATGTTTATACAGCACCTTTACAACCCTGTCTCTAAGATGGCAACAACTCTACTGAAGTTTACAGGAAAAAAGTTGTACTATTCTATTTTCATGCGTTCTTAGGGGCTCGGCTCAAGAGGGCAGTTTAGCACAAAGTATCATGCAATATGAATACTGTTACAGAATAAAGAATCACAGAAATGCAAAAATTTAAAAACCCATCTTAAATATTTGTATCGTAGTATTTTTGTTTGTTTAAGCATTCTCTAAGCTGCCTTCAAATCAGGCATAATGAAAGAGCAGGTAAAACTGGAGCACTTTCTTTACCCCAAGCTATTCCTAGAGTTGAACATGAAAAATGTTTCTAGTCTGAGCATCAGCTGCTACCAAATTCTTTAAATTTAACATAGCTTTAAAAGGTAGTTCCATGTCTTTCAGAAGGACAGCGCACTTGAAGCCTTTCATGAAGTGCTGCAAAAACCATTCCTATGTCACTGCTAGTGAACTTCCCCAGTTGCAGGTTGTGTAGCCCTAGAGAGAGAAATACTGCTATGGTAGAGAAGCAGGTATAAATATGCACTTACTGCAAAAAGCTACAAGTTAAATTTGTCTAATTTGATTATTGTATGAAATAAAACCTGCAACTAACAGTCATGTAGAGTGTAATTTGGTAGAAAATTCTGTTTTCCAAGAGGCTGAGGAGGCTTGAATTAGTCTTAGATTGCCTTGAACATAGGAGCAGGATTTTTTTTTCCTGACCTGGCCCTCAGTCAGAACGAAGACATGCATTCCATCTTGGGTAAGTTTTATAATCTGTTATTTTGCTTATAAAAAAGCTGTCATTTTTGCTTCCCATGAACTGGGGTTGAAGTGTTGCTTTCCTGTGTGTTCACCTGCGAAGCTCTTCAGTCTCTGGTCACATCTGCCTTACCACTTACCTTGCAACCTGGGGGGGAGGCGGAGGTGGAGCAGCTATTTTAAGGTAAATTGGCAAACCAAAGGGACTTGTCTTTTGTTTATTTACTTGGATTTTTTTTTTTAAGCTTATGTATAGCTTTTCTCCTAAATTAAAAAAAAAAAACCAACCAAAAAACACCAAAACCCAGAAAGATGCGTTTCTGTTAAAATGGCATCTCTAAATGTGATTGATATGTGGCTATTTTTAATTTTTTTTTTACCAGAACAGTGTTAAATTGTCTGGATTTTAAAAGCTATTATGTTTTCTTTTGCTACTATTTTTTATTACTGCTTTCACTATTTTTTTTTACTCCATTTCTTGCTTATTTCCCAGAGTGTCCTGAACTTTTTGTAAGCAATTGCTACTTATGCGAAGATTGTCATTTCGAACTTGTAAATACTTAAGGGCTGTCAGTGGCTGTTGGCTGCTCAAATGCATAAAAACAAACCTTGCATGCTGTAAGTAAATAGATCTGTTGTGCTAAAAGTTGTTTCTATTCCAGTAATTGCTTTCTCAAGACAAAACTGAGTTTTTGCCACACACAATACATGAGACCTTTAATAATTCAGTGGTATGAAGGGACATCGCTGTCTAGCTCCTGATAACTTCACGGGGAGTTCTGCACCCAGTTCCCTCCCTACTGCTTTGAGAATGAATCCTGCAGATCACGTCCGTGCTCTGACAGGTGGATGGGCCGGCAGCGGGTGTCAAGTGACTTGACCTTTTACGGTGTCAATGCACAACCCTTGCTTTTGAGGTCTGCGAGATTGTTCTTTTTAAAATCATGCTTAGCCGAGCTTTTACAAGACCTTTAAAGGGCTTACCTTGGAAGCTTGTTAGTAGCTGGAACTGGCTGTACATCTGCACCGCTTAACTGATGCTTTCTGCTCTGTACCATGATTGTGCTGAATGACGAGGTCCCAGAATAACGTCAGGAGATAAAGTGATGAAAGGAGAATTGATTTCTTGGAGTCTTGTGACTCAGCTTACTGTCAATTGATTCTTGGGTGGTTTTTTGGTCTAATGTAGAATGTTTCTATGTTACACAATTTATTTCTATATTCTGCACATGACTTTGAGGAGACCTTGACTTCTTTTGTGGGAGGAAGTCCAACTGGATGACTTCATGCCAGGACTTTTACTCTAGTGGGAAGTTTAAGTGGCCTTTTTTTTGTTTCAGCAAAAATATATAAGCCTATTTTTAAAGTTACTGTAAATACCATGTTTGAAAAATTGATAGACTAGTTGGGTCACTAATATTTTTCTTCCTATAGTACTTCTTGAAACAAAGGCAAACAAAGTTATTTGGAAACAAAATGTGATACTGTGTGGCAGAGAGGACATAGCTCTGTAGGTGTTCTCCAGAAAGCAAGTATCACATGCTGGATTGATGCAAATTTAACTATGCATTAGGAAAATTACTTTGCACTCCATTCTGCACCAGAAATAATTTGCATATTGGTAAGAGTCCATTTAACAAAAGGAAGCAAAGCAATACATGCTTGTGGAGTATAATTAGTAAGATCAAAGAGTAGAGAGAACACTACCTTAAAGATACTGACCAGTAAATGTAAATAAAGTCCTATCAAGTTGCAAAATTTTATTGGGCACTAAACTTTGACTAAATTAGTCAATTTTTTTCCCCACAACTTGATTTTTGTTAGCAGAATGAAAGACAAGAGTGATATTTTTGGAATGGAAATCAGATCTTAAGACAATTCTAAATGTCAGAAGTATCATAACTGAAAAAAGATCAGTTCAGGAGCTCGTAACCTGAAAAGTAAGAGCAAAGTGTGAGGGGGATTAAACTTAATGCACTTAAAAGTGATGCCAAAATTTGGCCTATACTTGATTTATATGAAATCTATAGTACAATATAGATATAATATATTGCTTATTGGAATTTTAATTCTTTATAGATTTTTTTCTTGTTACTGATAAAAGCAAGTGTTTAGAAAATATAAACCAGCTTTGTCTGTATAAAGTCAGGCTGTATGTTAGCAGTGTTTTGGGAGATAATGCAGCTGGAACCCCCAGTCTCTCAACCTCTTGGAGACTTTTTTTAAAGAAGTACTTTTCAATGCAAGCCCGGAGTTGAGGATCATATAACGGTTGCTGTATAATAATGTACAACCGATGTTTTAAAAAGTAAAACATCAGAACTTTTTATGTTATTGTTAATGATTTTGTACTCATTGTACCCTTTCTGCAGTTGTCAACTAATATTTAAACTCATCTTGACTGGTAACTGAAGTGTCTAACTTCATCTGCAATGAGTGGGTAATAAACTACTGTTGGATTCACGTGTTCTTGTCTTTATTCCCCGCAGTACAAAGGGACACGTGGTTGGACACGTACCCCAAGCGTAAAACGCTGATCGCAAGAAGACTTGCATTCATGTTATCAGGTAGCAATAATTGTTACAAAAATAGCGCCTCTTGAGGTGTGGGCTTTAGGTGCAAAAGTTTAGGAAAAAGAATGAGAAAATACTGAAATGAAGTTTTTCTTTTTCCGCTGCCTTAAAATCTGGACTGTTTAGTTTCATATACTAAATAATAAAACCAGCTACTGATCAAACTGTATACAGAGATCCAAGTTGTATCTTTCTATAGCTTTTGTCCCTTGATAAACGAATGTGGAAGTGCGCTCTTATTCTACCTGACAAAAAACTTGTTTTCTAGCAAAGTACCTGTTGTGGGGAAGAAGTAGTTGTTTCACAAGTTCTGGGACTGTTACAGTTTGGCTTTCCAGTGGGTATCTGATGACGGCTCTGACTTCTGCTGTAGGCTTAGTTTAATGAGATGTCTCAGCCCTTATTTGAAATCAGACTCCTCACAGAAAACAACCACATGAGTCTGTAGCCTGTTGGGTCACCTTCCAGTAACTTCTGACCTCCCAGATCTGCTTTGATAACTGGCCAACTGTGGGTAATGCTTTCCCAGACTATTGAATATATACAGATTTTCATGGAATACAAGTAGGCAGTATCTTTGCATGAGCTTTGATGCTGTAGTAAACCAGACTAGTTGCAGAATACTATTAATTTCCAGCGCTGTGAATTTTGTTTTACCGTAGTCCCAAAATGCTTTCACTGCTGTGTAAGAGATGAGCATGAGAAAGTGTTTGTTCACTTACACATTTGTATTACCTTAAGCCTTAAGTTACTTGGAGAAGTGCAGCTAAGAAAATACTAGTCAGTGTAACTCCTGCTTCCTCTCCTCCTGCAGTGGTACAATGTCCAGTGAGGAATTCTGAGCTGCTCTGTCTGAACAGCGTTGCAGAACACACCAGGAGAGGTGAGAGCTGCCCCTTAAACAGAAGCTGTGACGCTATTTCAGGTCCATTTATCGGGCACTGTACAGTGTGCCTCCTTGTTTTGCTAACAGGAAGGATTTTTGTGGAGATAGTGCACGAGATTCTACTTTTTACATGAGATAAGAACTCATACTGTTATGCTAAGGAAATCTCCTCCAACTTAGAGATTGCTGTGATTTTTTTCTTTTTTCCCTACAAAGGCCGTTTTGTCCTGTCAGAGATGTCAAAAATTTAGATAACCAGGATGTTAATTCCAATGACCACAGAAATGTATGATCTGTTGATTACTAATTTGTTCTATAAGTTTCGCAATAATGTTTTTTCTATGAAAAAAAGCTGAGACAAAGAAAAGAGATCACTCAACCCCAAAAAGGATAAACTTGAAAGAAAGTACACAATGAAAACCTCCACAAATGTAACTGAATCACACCTCTGACAGCAAGATTCTCATTCATCATTCCACTGATGGTTGTAACTGTTTATGGTCTTTGCTGTGGAAACAAAGGTTTATTATAAGGACTTAGCTTGTTAGCAAAGCTCTGGCCCCTTGCTTCATAAAGTGGCTCATAAGTGCTTGGTCTTTCTAATTCTTCATTCTAAATAAAATAATTTTGAAGGGATTTGAAGTAAGCATTCCTTCTCTGCTTAAACAGCTGATGGAGCTTAACTGATAGACTCATGGCAGTTTGAGTTTATGCCATGATCAGAAACCAGGAAAGTCCAGTTGGAACTCTTTTGATCAGCCCATCCTGGCCAAATATTCCTGAGTTGGTAACTGAATCTCCATAGACCTGAGATTTGGACCTTCCTCAACTGTAGATTGTTCGTTGTTCTTTCTGTGAGACTTTTGGATCTCAAGAATGGACCAGATACAGGAGAACTGCGTAAACTTCTATAGGTACAAATCATCTTTAATAGTCCTTTGATATCAGTTGAGCCATGTTTTATATATAGACTTCATTTGATTTGAGTTTTTACTTGCTAATTACTTTGAAGAAAGTAAAAACCAGTTCTTGCCCAGAAACTTAAACCTGCAGCACACTGGGAATTGTCTCTTCCTCCACTTTACGTTTTGTAGTGGAGCCTTCTCTGTGCTTTAACCTTTGTGAACAACAGTTGGACCGAAAGACACTTGGGTTTTTTCTGAAGGATTTTCTTATCACTCTTTTAATTGTCAAATATTTGATGTTGTCTATTACTGACTTGACTGAATGCTCTGGCTTTATACAAATGACTTATTCTGACCACATGTAGTAACTTTTCTGGATGGTGTGGCAAGTCCTTGGTTTACAGGTGATGTGGGTTTGGTACAGGGTATAGCAGCCCTTTCCAAGTATGGCCGACGTGCTGCCTTTAACTTCCCTCTGATATTCTGGCCCTCCCTCCCTGCTCTGGGACTGAGACTTTCTTCTGTCCCCAAAACTACTGAACATGGATCACATCCTAAAGAGAAATCTTTTATAGCTACATAAGAAATCTTTTTGGTATGAGAAAGGATTCTAAATGTAAGAATCTGTGGAGTTTGGTTTTTTCCTCCCCAAGTGCATGTGCATTTGTACGGGAGCCAAACTTGTTTTCTTCATCTCAGGAGGAAAGTTGCAAACTTTGTTTATGCTGTCATAAAAATCAGAGAAAGGCTGCTGTTCAAATAGATCCTTCATAGTGAAATTCAGTGAAGTTTAGACAACAGCAAACTCAACAAGAGAATCTTATTTCAGTGGCTACTACCCTGAGCTCCTTAGTTCAACCAAACTAAAGCATTTTTTTCTACTCTGGAAACCATACAAATTAGTGATAGAAAACAGCAAGCCTGCAACAGGTGAAATTACCTACAGCTAGATTCTGCTCAGCCTTTCCTGGGTGGAAAAGCAAAGATTTCCTCATTCTGTGGCCAGTCTCACCTCCCAGCTAGCTGGTGCTTCCCTAAGCGTTCCGTTCCCATGTGCTACAAGCCATTTTTCCTTACTTTCATGGACACCTACTTCTTATCTACTCTTCAGCTTTTTCCCTTCAGGTAGCTCCAAAACCCCGTATCCTACCAAACTTCATGCTCAGCGATACACCACAGCACAAGGGTCCTTCATCTCACAACGGAGAGCTCTCATGGCCCAAACCGCTTCCCTTCACACAGTCACGCTCGGCATCGTTGGGTATCTCCGTTCTGTGTTAAATGCTGTGGCGGGTCTGAAATGTGCAGAAGGAGATTGTAGAAGATGAGAAATAGCACGAAGGTATGTCTCCAGAGCATTGTGGAAAGAAAAGGGAAGGAGGGAACTGTAGCAGAGGTAAGATGTTGGTATACAGAGGAGAAAAGGGTTGTGGGGAGTGCGTAAGAGGAGGACACGAGGGATTAGTGGACGTCTTGGGAAGCAGTAGGCTGAGGAAGAAATTGAGAGTGGTGAACAAGGCCTGAGCTGAAAATCCTCTGCCCTTTTCAGAACATCTCTGGGGTTAAGAACAACATAAATTCCATCTTTATAGTCTTTTAAAAACTTAAAATTCCTTTTTTTCCTTATTTTTCCCTTGCTGATATGCAGCTGTGTCTGGATATCTTAATATTCAAAAAGGAGTTTCCCGAAGTTGAAGAATGGGGAGCTATTTTGGCTTAGAGTTGTGGTCCTCTGTTAGAGTAGCTAAACGGCCCATTGCCTGTCCCCATTCTAATGCAGTTTGATTCCAGGTAGTCTCACATTTGAGTTTGTAGATGGATTCCATGGATGGAATCTTCTCAGAATCTCAAAAATAAAAGCCACAAACTCAACAAAGTTTATTTTCTAGAAGTCCTCTTCTCCTTGAATGGATCAGGCTAATTTGACATGATACCTTAGCAAGCCTAAGCAGAAAGTACATTCTGCTTCCATATCAGTGAAATACAAAAAATTCCCCTGAACTATTTAATCCCTCACATGTTTGATCATCTCTCCTGATACGCCTGTAGCCATATTTGGGTAATTCTTGCTGTAAAGAATTCAGTACCGATGGCTGATGAAGTCCACAACCGCCTTGGGAAGCTTGCCAAGAACCTGCCTGTTAGGAAGAGTTCCTTTGCAATTGCTGATCTCCCCCGTTAAGCAAAGGGATGTAATCACGTTTGCCTCGCACAGAATGATTAAAGTTCGGAACACGATGACCTAGATTTCTACCAACTTGCAAATATTTTTAAACTGAAAATTTAGAAAGGTTGTTACTTGCACTCCCATTATACACGGCATGTACTTTAATTATTCATTTTTGGTGATTTACGGTTCACAGCATTATTCACGCTGTAATGGCTACTAATTGCTTAGCAGTTATTGGTGTGGACTACAGTGGATCAGTTGCAGACGCTGAAACTATAAAGTAAATAAAGCATTACTCAAATTGATGTTTGCTGCTTTAAGAGAATATTTTTCTGGGCTGATGTTTATAGGACATAATGCTGTCTCTAATTTTTAATATGGTTTGAAGGAACAAAAGGTGCCAACATCTTTAAGACTGTGGTAGAAGTGCAAAGTCAACCAGTTCAGCATTCAGACTGATTCCATACCAATGCTAATTAGCACTGCACTGTGCTTGCCTTGCAGCAGCACTTCTGGTCTTCCCTGGTGCCTTGGCCTTGGGACACTATTGGGATTGTGCCTAAACTTCAGGCTGACCAACCTCACTAATCATTGAAAGAAAAAAAATCTTATAGTCAGGTTTGGCTCCTTTCACTCAGAGCTGTGTCCAGGCATTTTTTTTAAACATCTGGTTGCTGAGATTTCTTTCTTGTCAATGCAAATAAATGTCTATTTCAGATTTTATATGCAAGCCACTTAAATAGTTATGCAAACACTGCACCTGTGATAAGAGCAGTTCTGAAATACGTATCTGGTCGGGTGGCCTAGGGCTTCTCTCTCTCCTGAACTTGGACTTTTGGGGGCTAGTCTTCTGTAATTGATCTCAGCGTCAACCAGTTTCTATTGGAGTTGGGTCACCAGAGTTTGAAGCAAAGATAAAAATGGTAGCGCCCCCCCACCCAACAAACAAGTGTGCAGCGTATTGAATCTGACAAACAAATCCATGCCTTTTAAGAAATCGCCCCAGCAAAAGTCAATAGGTAGAAGATTGGAGGTGCTTCCTAATGCATCTGTGCTGTATTCAGGAACCTCCCACATGGATGTGTTGGCTTAATACTGAGGTTCTTGGGAAGAGCCAGGAAGAAGGGGAATGGCTCAAGCTAGGCCATCCTGTTTAGTCTCTGCACAAATACAGAAAGAACTAGGAATGCTATTGCGTGGACTTCTCTGGTGGGCTTCGGGTGCCCAGTGCTCCCGCTCCCATGGAAGGCTCCTGCTGTTGTGTCCAGTTTGATCTTTCTGCTGCAGGGAGGAATCAGGAATCCTTGCCACTAACAAAACAATCAATAAAACCCTGAATCTCAGCATGTACACCCCTAGCGTAAGTGTTCAGAAACGGAGGATGCCCAGGAGAACAGAAATTCTTGCCTGCAGTCTGTCTCCCCTCCCTGAGCTATGCCTGGAACAGCCACTCAGCCTTTTAGGGCTACAGAGAACACTTGGGGAGGATGAGGAGGACCCCACAGTGCAGGGCCTAATCTTCTGCTTTCAACAAGATCAAATATAGAATCTTAAACTGGCACTCCGTGGAGGTCATGGGAAATGTCGACTACTGTTACCAATAGTAGCATTATTAAAATTAAGAATTCCTGCAGCAGAGAGATGATGGAGACAGCTCTTCTACTGCAGGATGCGGAAAGTTAGCTTAGG
>JAVSBS010005021.1:20108-55877 GCA_033124195.1 Coracias cyanogaster | reverse complement strand
GAACATGCCAGGAATTCACCTGTGAATATTTGGTGTCACATGCTCAAAACTTCTGTGGTAAGAAATCAAAAGAGTATTTTGCTATGACATTATTATACTTTCTGACTTTACTCTATTTCAAGAGAGAAAATAAAGCAGAGAGGACCTTTTAACTTTATCTAAGCTGCCATCTGCATTTTCTCTGAGAGCATAAGGAAAATGCTCAGCTGAGTGCCTCAAGTTATGAGAGTTGATTGTGACCACCAGTTTGAAGTCTAAAAACGTTGCGGATCATATATTAAACATTAATAAGCTGACAAAGTTAATCTTTTAAGTTATTGCAATGATTACTACAGACTGTGGCTAAGTATTTCTGATGGTAAGCCAAATATGTTATTTCTTTCTGCCTCATTCTTGGCAGAATATTCATTTTTTTCCTCATTTCTGACATAGTAAAAAGTAGACCCATTAAACCAGAACAGAACAATGCCGAGTCGTTAGACTTATGCAGTCAGTTTCCAGCAGAATCCAATTTTTGTGTTTGTTTGCATGTATGTAAACACGACAGTCACACCTGCTGAAGTCTGCATAGCACACATCATGTCAGAGACCTGCTTACTGAGTAGGATGTTCGAATAGTTCACTGCTTCAGTGTCCCCAGACATTGAACACATTGCTGCAAGGTAGGTTCCCATTTCATCTAGTAACAGAATAACAGGGGAACCCTTATATATGTGGAAATCCTGTGATGACAAAATATAAGCTAATCTAAACCACCAGTCATTATCACTGAGAGATACTAAGTAACCAATAGCTAAAAATGTAACCTAGAATGCCAATATGAAAAATCATAGGAAAATCTGTTTAAGGGTATGAAGAATCTTCAGAGGGATGTGGACAGGCTGGACCAATGGGCCGAGGCCAGTGAAATGAGGTTCAGCAAGGCCAACTGCTGGGTCCTGCACTTGTGTCATAACAATCCCCTGAAACACTCTAGGCTTGGGGAAGAGTGGCTGGAAAGCTGTCCATCAAAAAAGGACCTGGTGGTATTGGTTGACAGCCAGAGGAAGATGAGCCAGTGTGTACACAAGGGGCCAGAAGGCCAAAGCATCCTGTCTTGTATCAACACTAGTGTGGCCAGCAGGACTAGAGCAGGGATTGTATATGTGTACTTGACACTGATGGGGCCACATATTGAATACTGGGCTCAGTTTTGGGCTCCTCACTATAAGAAAGACATTGAGGTGCAGGAGTGTGTTCAGAGAAGGGCAATGAAGCTGAAGAAGGATCTAGAGTATGAATCCTGTGAGGAGCAGCTGAATGGACCTGGGATCGTTCAGCCTGGAAAAAAAGGAGGCTCAGGGGAGACCTTCTCACTCTCTACAAATCCCTGAAAAGAGGTTGTATCCAGGCTGGTGTCAGACTTTTCTCCCAAGTAAGAAGTGATAGGACAAGAAGAAATGGCCCCAAGTTGCACCAGGGGAGGTTTAGACATTAAAGAAAAATTTCTTCCCTGAAAGGGATGTCAAGGCCTGGTTCAGGCTGCCTAGAGAAGTGGTGGAGTCACTGTCCCTGGAGGTATTTAAAAGATGTGTAGGTCTGGAATTTAGGGACACAGTTGTGGACTTGGCAGTATTGGGTTAAAGGTTGGGCTCAATGATCTTGAAGGTCTCTTCCAGCCAAAATGATTCTGTGATTCTATGATTTCAGCAACAGAAATCCACAGTACAAACAGATATTACTTCCATGTCAATGCTTATGTTAATTTAAAGGAATCAAAGAAAGCTGTAACACACAGCTACTTATACTTACATGTTGAAGGAGTTAATGATAGAAAGTACATTTTCTAGTCTTGAATTTCAGATGTTTGCCAATATGTAACATGATATGAGTTCATCAAAGACCTCCCAACATTTCATTCATATGATGGACTTTTCTGTTTCAAACACATGCTGTGCAGACTTGAATTAGTACTTGATGCAAAAATGTTGGCAGCAACAGGTGACTTGCACAAATGAAATGCAGTTGTGTGGTGGTCACCTGAATGACCCTTATTTATAAATGTGATGTACAAACCAGAAGCTGAAAACAGGAAAGGTCTTGTCTTCACCATATTTCCTGATAGATGCTGAAGTAGAAGTGATTACCCCTAAAGTAACAGGAGAAGATGCCATTTGTTATATATAACAGAAAAAAAAACCAAATCCATACATGGTTCCTTGAAAACAACTTTACTCAAAAATAATGATAATTAAAAAAACCTATTCTAGCATTACAGGGAAGTTTTAGACTACAACATAAGCTTTTCCTACAAGTGGGATATGTCATGCAACATAATATTTGACTTCTTATACTAAAGGAACTAAAGAAAGAGTATAGAGGTCCCTTTCATGATACATATCACAAAATCACCAACAAGCCTTTACTACTGAACAGGCTAATGACGGGACAAAAGTGACTCATTCATTGCCACAGTAACCTTTTACCTGGTACAGAACAGTAGAAGCTGGATTGACATCACTAGAGTTGTTTGCTTATGCATCATTTGCCTGTCATTATGCTCTCACCCTGATGGATTATTCCATTAAGTGAGCCAGAAATAGTGTTGACGTCACAAGTCACATCTGCTACTGTAATCATTTGCCTATCTACTATTCTCAGCTGAGAAGGAAACCCAAGAAAAGTGTTCATATCACTCAATGCATCACCAGTTATTTCCCTCAACTTCAAGTCCTTCTTCAAAAAGACAGTGAAATAGCATACACACAAACCGTTAATAACTTTTGTCAACTTAATGAAGAAATCAAATTCTTCAGTTGAACTGTGGGAGGACGTTCACAGACTGCTAACCTGAAAGGAAGGTTTGCAAAGCTTTTATGACAGACCTCCTACAAATTGAGAGCTCACACCACACCATGACATATTCACCACCTGCACTAGTGCAGAGGTGGAAGGAGCAGACACACAAGCTAAATGCAGATGGACGACAGAGTGTAAAATCTGAAACAGAACAATTGTCCAGATGGTAACCAAACAACAGAAGCAACAACATGGATTAAGCACAGCTCAAAAGCCAGTATTTTCAGAGTGGTTCACTTGAAGAAATATGAAAGCCTGATATTCAATGAAAGGAAAAAAATGTTCACTGCTTTCTAAGTCTCTTGAAGGGGCAGAAGTACTTGTACGTGCAAGGTGTGTGATCTTTATAAGCACAGTCAGGTTGAAAAGCTTGTAGAGTTTGCCTGGGAAACTTGGACTCCTTAAGATCCAAGGTGTTTTGCACAAATTCAAACCTGATCTAGCAGATACTGGGATTATGACCTACATGAACTCTCTTCTATCCACAGTTGTCCTCAACTGCTGTTTGTCTGTTATTTTTATCTGGTTAGAAATAAATCAATCAAAATAATGAAGTTACTATCACCCTCATACTTTTATGTCAGAGAAAGGGCTATATTCCCCTAGCTCTGTGGCAGAACTGGAGTTTAGCAGTGGAGGGCACAGTTCAATCATTCTGTGAGAGATGAAGGCAGAATCTCTCCTATGTTAACGATTTTTATTTATTTATTTCTCCAATCTTCTTTTATCTTCAGATATTTTGTCTTTAAGTAGCCATGATTAGTATGCTTCTTTAAGAATAAACTTCTTCAAACTGTGTTCAGTATTCCTGCCTGCAACTAGGTAGTGCTGGATCTACCATTCACACACACACCCTGTACTGCCTTCAATATATCCTAGATAATAATGTAGCTATAGGTGTAGACACATCTAAAGAATGGGAATATCTGATGTTCTTAAAACCTGGCCGTTTTGAGTATATTTTATGTCAGATATAGTTAACACACTTCGTGCCATTTTTTGTACTCACAAAGACATACAAAGCAGAAAATGAGCACTTGATAATGCAGGATAGTGATGTAGACTTGAAACAGAAATTTAAAAAAACACACAGTGATGCCCTGCTTTTATTTCATAGCAATTCCCCAGACCTTCTCTATATGCTATTGAGTTTCATTCTCTGCAATCATATCCAATCCAATGACATCCGTAGGCAATATTCACAAGAGACAGCTATTTCAGTGTTCTTTATGCTGACCTCACTGTGGCTTTATGCATAGCAATTAGGCCAGGATGATATGAAGAGTGAGTTTCACTGGGAATTTTTCTTTTTTGTAAGAAATACAATATTTTCAAGTCAGTTAATATTTCCCCATTAAGTGGAATCTCTCTGGTCTTTACCTTATTGAGACATTGAGGGAAATTATTTGTCACACTTTTACCTTGCTATATTGAGTCAAGTAAGCGTCCTGACTTCTGAGGAAGGAAAGTTCCTAGAACACTGATGAAAACTAATGCTTTAATTTGTCTCCAAGCTCACAGTCATCCAACTATAGAGCTGACAAAAGCACACAGGAGGTTTAAGTGGTTATACAAACATCTGGAATGAATGATTTGTGTCTTGGGAGTGGAGTATTTGGAACCAGCTTCCAGAGATCACTTCCAAACCTCGTTTTTTATAGTTTAATTCTATAAAAATTAATAATTTAGTCACAGAATCAGAGAATCACAGAATGCTAGGGATTGTAAGGGACCTTAAAAGATCATCTAGTCCAATCCCCCTGCTGGAGCAGGATCTTCTAGATCAGGTCACACAGGAACACATCCAGGTGGGTCTTGAGTGTCTCCAGAGAAGGAGACTCCAGAACCTTCTGGGTAGCTTGTTCCAGTGTTCTGTAAGCCTCAGCATGAAGAACTTTTTTTTCTCTCATTTATGTGGGACTTCCTATGTTCCATCTTGCACCCATTGCTCCTTGTCCTGTCATTGGGTGTCACTGAGAAGAGCCTGGCTCCATCCTCCTAACACTCACCCTTTACATATTTATAGACATTAATGAGGTCATCCCTCACTATCCTCCAAGCTAAAGAGACCCAGCTCCCTCAGCCTTTCCTCATAAGGGAGATGTTCCACTCCTTAATCACCTTTGTGGCTCTGCGCTGGACTCAAGCAGTTCCCTGTCCTTCTTGAACTGAGGGGACCAGAACTGGACACAATATTCCTGATGCGGTCTCTTTGCTCACCAGGGCAGAGTAGAGGGGGAGGAGAACCTCTCTCGACCTACTAACCACACCCCAAGGATGCACAGTCTCAGGACCCTGCAACAAAAAGGAAATGAACAAAGCAAAATTAACACTATTTTCCAGTCCAAAATCTCCATTTTGTGTCCTACAGTATAGACATTGCACTATTTGAGCTTTCTGAAGTATTTAGGACATTTACTGTTCCTGTGTTCATCACAGCAAAAAACATGGACTGAGCACATCCCTGGGCTGCATTAAATTGTTTCACTGGAGTTACATTGGGAAGGAGTTTGATCTTTCTATGGATTTAGGGCTTTGTTTCCTTTTTTTTTCTGCCCTTCTGCTAAACAGAAACAATGAAAAAATGTTGGAGTGCTCTATTTTCCTGGGCTAAAGAAAAGTTTAGAAATAAATTAATAGACAGCCCTGTGAGAATAAGATCATTCTTGCTGTTGGAAAATCAGCACAGAGAGAAATAGTGGCAGTCTGTTAACTGAGATGGCAAAATACAAGAAGGTTGTACACATCAGGGGAAAACCTATAGGCAGAAAACCTCTGTCTGAATATAGATTACTGGTTTTCCTTCTTAAGAGATCCATCAACACAAACCCATCTGGTTTATAATAGTAAAAGAAAGACAGCCAAGGTGTTCCTCAGCACCACGCACTTAACCTTTGATTTATCCTTGCTCTTTGGTTTTTCTGTTCTGATTGATGGAACCTCATGAGCCTGTAATCTTTCCAGAGCTATTAAGATGAGGAACGCCATTCTGCATAATGCAACAGGTATTTTTTTAAATTCGGTTTTCCTTTGATCTAATATAATTCAGAATTAAATCATATGGCCTGAATTAGAACTCTACCACTATGTGTGTCCTTTTAGCTTGCTCTTTGCTGTGGTTTTGTAGAGGGAGTTCACAATAACGTTACCAGTGGTGCAATGAAAGGGATTGTCTTTTGATTTCCAGCTTTTCCTTTCTTCTTAATTATTAGGTGAAAATAATTACTGCCTCTCTGTTGAACTCAAAGACATGCAATGATATTTTCATGTGTAAGCGATCTTGATCTCATGTGAGTGAGCAAGCTCCCATGCCGTGTATATGGACCAGAGAAAGCCTCATTGTGAGATACAATTTATGTCTTGTGGTTTGAGCTGAACAATTAAGACAAATAAGACTTGTGAAGAGCTTCTACATTCATAGCAGAGGGATATATTTATCAGCATCCTTGTGGCCAAGAAGGTTTGAGCAGCAGCAGAGCTGTATACATTGCAAAGTTATTGGATTAATGTATCTTCCTCTTCTGATGACTGCGCACATATGTCTTCAGTCCTGGGCAGGAGTTATCTGTCTTGAAATTCAGCAGCATCTTTCCTTGTGCACCAAAATAAATCTGTCCTTGATAGCTTTCCTCTTTCCACCAGCCCTCCCCATCATGTAATTGCTGTTCTTATGCCAATACCTTTTATTTTTTTTCTGTCACTGCTGAGAAGCCCATTGACAATGCTATGGCGAAGGCTGCTGTTGTCCTGTTGCATTTACAGGCTGATATTATTATGTAAGCTACTGGCACTACCTTTCCTGTCTCTTTCTTGCTGGTACTTCTAAATGCTTGCCTATCTCCCTAATCTATCCAAGACTCTTTGCACACTGGGTCTTCTTCCACAGCTTGTCTGGCTTCCCAGCTAGAATTAGCCACATTAAATTCCCTGTGGAGCCCTTCTGAATACCTCTGAGGTACCAAGTCTGCCTCTGAAGTACCTGATACGGTAATGCCCAAATGTAAGCATCTTACATGTGTTGCCAAATCCATTAATTGTTGCAAATACTTTTAGCAGTCTTGATTCTGCCCTTCATTTGTATGGTGACCAGAGCTCTACAGCTGTGGGGGACAGCACGCCTGCTGTCACAGCAACTTCTAGTCGTCTTCTCCTTACAAACTGCTGGACTGGCTGTAGTTTACGTACTCAGACGAGGGCAGAGAGAGTGGGAAGTCTTACAGTCTTTCCATGTTGGCAAAGCAGATGTGTGGCCAGAAGTTAGTCAAAATGGGATGGCGAAACACTGAAAAGTAAAAAAAATATGTCAGCTTGGCACTCAGCAAGGAATTACCCCTGTGGACTATACCACAGTGAAGAAAGTAAGCTGATGTTCCTTTCTCCATACTCAAATTGCTCTTCAGAAGAGTACCTCCGCCGAATAGTCAAAAGAAGTTTGCTCTGGCCCAAGACTTACAAAGCTGGAGTAGGATGAACCAGGCAGCAAACATTAGTAAGATGCACAGATTTACTGTGGCTGCCAGGACCGTGCATAGTGTACACGTGCTGGGTAACATGACATGTGATGGCTTTACAGCTTCTTTCCCCAGCACTGTGGATCCATCCCAGAAGACACCAGTGCACATCAAAGAAATGGAGAAGGCATGCAACATAAGTTCTTTAAAAAAAAACCCCGAAAGCCAAAAATGCAGACTCTGGAGAACCCTGTCTTGTGTGTGTGTGTGTTTGTGCAGCACTCGCCACAACAGGATCTGTGGACTTGGAAATAGCTGAATTCCAAATAGTAACATTCATCAGTGGTACTGCTGTAACTTGACTTGGAAACTGACTTGGAAACGAGAGGCAACTCCAAGGTTTTAAAGATAAAAATATTATAATTTTTTTTAATAGTAGCCATTTCCTTTAAGAAGAAAAGTTAAAAAAACTGGCAGTTGAAGATGCTGGATTTGTCAGTCTTGTGCTTGGTTTTATACACACCAGATGCTGTTTTATAACATTTATCCTCCTCCCCCTCATTGGCGACTATTACTCATTCTTCCAAGTATTCTGGGATTTTAGTATTTATCTAAAATGCAGTCATGTGGAAAAAAATAGTTCTATTTTTTCCATATTACTTAAGGTAGAAAGTATGAGAGTACTTGGAAGCTTACCATATTCAGAAAGCATGTTTACAGAGATGTGATACTGGTCTCTGCAAATCTGGCATCCAGATGCCATTCAACTGGCAGCAGGCAATACAGTTATTAGGAAATGGTTTAATTCAGTGCCCTGTAGGCCAGATTATCCTTCCCTACTGATGCAAGCCTGGTCATTTGGGTTGCTAGTGAGAGGTTCTCTCTGGAGTAGGAGAGACAGAAACCTGCTGTGGGACACAAAGGATTAGCAGAGATACTCCACACCCATGGGTCTTTCACCTTTCTAAAGTATTACGTAGTTGCAGAAGGAAGACTTAGTATATTGTCCATTGCAACCAGAGTTTCTACTTACCTCACTGGGCTCTGGGTGAGGCCCAGGCATACCTCTTGTGTTACCTTTCTCCATAACGATTGCACACAGTGTGGAGCACTTCCAGTCCAGAGGTTAGGTGCCTGCTTTCCTTTTCTCAGAGGAACTGCGCACAGGTTATTTCATCTTTGAAGACAGTCCTTTCTGCAGTGAGAATAAGATCTAGATTTCTCTTATTAGGGATAGCTTTGCTATTCTTTTCCCTTGAATACACACAATAGGAGAAAATGTGGAAACATTAATGTAGAAAAACAGCTGATGTCATGTTATTTCATTCTTTTGGGACTGTGAAAGCCAAATGTAAGATAAGGCACTGAATTTACGTCTGGAAGACGTTTTCTGGAAGCCTGTGGGATAGATGCCTTTGCATTTCACTTCAAAGTAAAATAAATTATATTGTTCGATCCTTGTAAGTTGTACTGACAAGGTACATTTCCTGCCAGCATGGGCAAAGTTTTCCATTGTGTGAACTCCTTTAAGTTGCTAGTGCTTCATTTGAGTGCATGTTATACTCAGCAAGGGTCAATAATGGCATTAACAAGTGTGACCCCAACAGCGTATTTAAGTCTAGCTACAGACGTTAAACTTGTTAGCAAACAGTTATTCCTGACTGGTGTCAAAATGAAGGAGAGAGAATCAACTCTCCTCATGCTCAGTTGAAAGTTAGGCTGCTGGCCTCCAACCAAAGAGCTGTCCAGAGCCTTCCTGCTCCAGTGATCAGACAGTGTCCCAGTTCTCAGACCAGGCATAACTGCAGCCACTTTGTGCCTACTGATACTTTCCATCTGTGGACCTGCCCCTTGGTAAAAAATTAATGCACCAGACCTATCCACTGCCGCAGATCTTCAGTATATATACTTAGGTCTAAGAATTTCACTAGAAGGGAGTAGAAAGTGTGCCTGTTGTTGGTGTGAATTAACTGTCCATATTGCATCGAGAGATTTCAAACATAAAAAATGTGGAGAAAAACTAGGCGAGGAGGGTTGAGTTCTGCTAGTGGACAGTAGTAGTAACCTCTCTTCTTTCTGTACTGCTGCCATCAGTGTCATGGCCTGAGTTTTAAAACAATTCAGAAGCATACTAGTATGGCTTACTTCCCATTTTCAGTGCTGCCAGCAGACCTTATTTGACAGGAAGATATTGGCTTCTCAGACATCATAACCCTGACTCCGCACAAAGCAAGTCAGTAAATCCAGACAGATTTGCTTTTTTTTTTTAATCTTCACCTTTATTCGAAGTAGCATTACAGTTCCAGGCAGCTTTGCCAGACCAAATCTAGAGCTGTTGGAATCAGTGGAAAAATCATCCCTCAAGTTCAACAAGCTTTAGGTCAGATGCCTCGCCTAATGGATCAGAATGTTGAGTGGCTGGGATTTTCTCTTGCATTTCAAGACACTGATGAGAATCCAGGTGGCTGTTGGGAGGACAAGAACCTCACCCTACTATTGCTCTGTGATAATTAAGGCAAGACAGGCTACCCGGTCTCTTGCTCAATGCAACCTTTCATCCATGCTGTTTTTCTAAGGGTTCAATGCTGAGGAATGAGTCTCTGTGGTTAAGAAAGTTTTGACAATGATAAAGCAAGGAAAACCTTCAGCTGAACTCAGAGGTGATTGCTGAGAAGGACAAAAGTGTTTACGGTATTAGCGCCACAGTCTGACACGATTGACTGACAAAGTAAAATAGAGGAAAAGCAAACCTCCCATACAGCCTGCCTTGGGCAAACACAAATGTAGAGGTCACTAGCAAAACGCATGAAAGGAAGTTTACTCACCTGCAGCCCAGGTACAGCCAGTTCATCACGGTCACCTCAGTCCAGTCAGTTGCTGATCAGTCGAGTAGTAATTCAGCACAAATTCAATTAACAGTGCCCTCGACTATGACAGAGAAGCGCAGCTGCCTTTCCGCTTTCCTGCCTCCAGCAGAGGGGTGGAAAAGGGATATCAGTACAAGGTTTTAAAGCCTGTCACTTTAAAGATCTCCTTTTGAATACAAATAGACCCAGATTTGCCAGCTGTCCAGATTTGTATTTTAGTAAGATGTTATTTTTTAATGGAATTTAAAAAAAAACCAAAAACAAAACAACACAAAACTTGAAAAGTTAAGCAAATACTATAGCAAAAATGTTGAGGTCATTGGTCTGTACACATCTGTAGGAACCAACAGTGAGCAAGTGTATTTTAAAGTCTTTAGAAAGAGAAAGTCCTCCATAGCTGAAAAATAAAAATATTTGGCAGAGACACAGAGTTTCTGTACATTTATTATCGCACTACCTAGTATAATGGAATGGCAGGAAATAGCTACCTGTGGGGAATTCAGGGTTTATCTTGGTTTTAAAAGTAATAAAGGCAAAAGACTCCTGAAGAGATCTTTGAAAATACGAAATTAATTCACATTACATAACTGGGAGAAGTTAATATAAGAATGTCCAGTGAGAACTAAAATAAGAAGCAGCTGAACTCAGAAAAACCCATCCCACAAAATGAAAAACACCCTTTGAATTAAATGGGCTGTTTATCTGACCTCAAAGCTAAGGCAATGTGTTATGGCAAACATTTACTTTGCAAGGAGAAAATGAAAAATACAGTATTTGCTCTTTAAAGTGGAAGTCCTGTTGATTTTAGGAATCATATAGGTTATAGAATTTTAGCTCAGTGTTGAGGTAAAGAATTAAAGGTGCATTTCTGAGGCAGCTGGGTGACTATTATAGGCTGGAAGCAAACAGTCATAACAATAGGGAGAGAAAAGCAAGCCTCCCATGCACTGACTTCGATAAGCCAAAACAAAGTCACTTGCTAATGGTGGGAAAAGCATTTATTTTCTAAGGCATAAACAGTATTTCAATCTTAAAATAATGGCTAATGAAGGATGAAGGGATGCAATTAATTCAGAGCCTTGAAACACTGTCAATAAAGTCTTTTTCAAAGAGGCTGTAAAGGAACTTGAGACTCATAGGTGAAAGGTAAAGTTCTGTCATGAATTAAAAACTAGCTGAGAGAGAGATTACGAAGAGCTAGAATAAATTACTACCTCCTAAAATGGAAAAAGGTTAATAGCAGGGTGCCCCAAGGACCCTGGCTGGAGCCAGCGCTGTGTATGTTATACAGAGTCTGGGAGGTTGAATGGCCTGGTAGTAAAATTTGCTTGTGATACAGATTATTTGGGTTTGGCACAGTTTGGGAGGATTATGAAGAATGCCAGATGGATCTAATACAGCTACTGTAAACGTTTGGAAGCAATATAATTGTAAGGGAAATGCCAGCAGAGGAAGTTCAAGATAAGGCTTGTCAGAAGGAATGTAGGCTGTGGCATACTTGTATGCAGCGGGCTCAGAATGAACTGTAACCTCCAAGGATGTCTGTAAGCAGAACTGGCAAGAAGACCATTCAAAAACCAGCAGTAAAACTGCCAGCGTGATTGCTGTCATCTTGAGACTGTTTGCAAATATGAACTGGCTTTGCCTAACAGCTTCAGCAAGGAAAGACCCATAAATGTTTAAGGGCCAGATTCAAAAACGTGAAGTAGTGACTGGATACTTGACAAAGATGTGGGAGAATCAGTTCCCCTCTCTCCCCTGTGAGGCTGCTGCATATCTCATAGGGGAATGCCAGAGCTACCACAGTGCAAGCTGTGCCAAAGGGTGTGGGTCAAAGGGTTTCGTTTACTCTAAGAAAAAAATAAGAGAATGAATCCCTGACTTTAGCAGTGATTAAACTACTCCCAATAAGATGCAGTGCTTTAAAGCCTCTACCTGATCTACTGTGTTTAATTAGTTGTGTGCCAAAAAAACCTTGATTCCTTTCAACTATCCTAGAAAATCCTTTAGACACGTGGTTAGGGCTCCCATATCATGAGTAAGCACTTACCCACTGAAAAAACAGGAACAGTAACATTGGAGGCTCAGATTGTATTTTCCTCTACTCCTATCAAAAGCCTTTCTCTGAGGCTGAATGGAGTATTTGTGTCAAATGAACTAGTGTTTTTCAAGGTTTTATTTTGGCAAGCAGAAGGGAGACTTCAGTCTTGATTGTAACCAGTTTTTGTTTAAATTGTCCAGTTTAGCTGTCAAATAAATTTGTTGTGCTCAAGATGCAAGTGCATGTTGACAGCTCATACAAGACATCTGCCAAGTGCTCAGCAGATGTAAAAAAGTGAGTAAAATATTAATATTTGTAAGAAGAAAATGAAAGGTAATAAACAAAACAGTATGACACCACGCAGCGTTCTTCTGGTCATCACTTTGTCAGTTAACAAAAGGCTGCTACAGAAAGGTTTAAAACTTAAAGGCATTTTTCAAAGACATCCCACATTGCTTTCTTGTGCAGGTTTTTTGCATTCCCACTCCCTTATTTTATCTGCCTCTTTTCTCCCTCATTCCTTCACCAGGCTCACATGTACCATAAGTGCAGACCCAAACATTCCCACTACTATTTTTCCTCTATTTTTCCCTTTTTTCCCTTCTCCTCCTCTCCCCCTCCCCTTTTCCACCTCCTTAGGTGGCCATCCTGTCACTTCTGTATGTATTTAAGAATAACTTGAATTTGCAAAGAACCTTGTTTAGCAGGTACCTACTAAAAATCTCCTTTTCAATTCTTGGAATCTCACATTTAAAAGAAAACGATCCAGACATAACTAGCTGACACTTCCACAGATCATGACTATCATCATAAAAGTTCCCCAGTGTCAATGTGAGGTGTATATTCAGTATTCACTCTCAAAAAGAAGAAAGGTGGCACAGACTATGTGTGGGGGGAAAAATGGAGTGTGTGGCTTGGGCTTCTGAGCTTTCAAAGTAGCTCAGGGAGGAGGTGCCCCAAAAAAGGTGGCTGTTGCTTTTATCCAGCAAATGTAGGCTGAATGGCAGTGACATCTTCAAACGGCCAGCTGAAAAGATATGAGTCATTCAGGTGAGATTTCTGCATATAAATGTCAAAAAAAAAAAATCATCAGCATACAAAACTGCAGAGGAAAAGAGAAGACAGTATTTCATGGGTAGCAGAACTAATGAAGTCTGATTTCCTATGGTCTGATTTTCCTACATGTTTCCTACAAAGCTCCGCTCAATAAGCCCAGCTGTCCCCTCATCTTCTTCCTTTTACCAACATGTCCCTAAGCTCTCCTGCAATAGTCTCACCTCACTCCAGGTCCTCTAATTTCCAGGCAGGGAAGAGGCCAGATGTGCTGTAGCTAAAATAGAGCTCTGCACTTGGGCACTTGGTAGTACAGACTAACAGGCCAGCTTGTTCTCATCCAAAAGAACAATGGCTGAATTTTTCATCCTTTCCCTGCATGATGAAGGAAATAATAGGCTTTTTCTATATAACCACAGATTTTTTACATGATTTGCAGGAACTTTGCAAATTTGCCAGATCTGACTGAAATCAGTCTGCAGGTTCATGATTATTAGAACTAACTTGATAGGTGGGTGAACAAACAACCTGGCTGAGCAGGCTTTGTTTCCTTATGGAAACACACTAAAAATAGTTTTCCATGGTGAATGCTCAAAACTCTGGGGGCTTTTTTCACAGTGAATAGACTTAAATAATTTTCAGCCATTTTAAAAGAAGTAAAGCCTAGTTATCTGATCCAGCTGAAATAACTTTGTATATGGAAATTAACTTCTAGAAATACAAAGGAAGAAAAAGACAAAAGAGTCTCTAATAAAAGCTGGGTTGAAGCATTGCAAGTATTGAGCAAATCTGTGGTAAAATACTGCCCTCCTAGCCACCAGATCCAGTTGTTCTTGTCTTTTTTTTTTAGCTTGTATGAAATACAGAGAGGTGGTTTTTAGCTGATATTAACCCATCCAAATTCAATGACAGTCTCCTCCTGGTCAGCTAGGGGAGAATGAACTAGGTGGCATGGTAACTGTCCTCTCAGTGCAGAGAGAGCCACGTGGGCAACATGTGAGCCAGCTTGAATTGGGAAGCAGTGTGTTCTCCCCATGTTCTCATGGGAACATGCTCTAGGATTTACTGGGCTGAGTTCATGCTAGTTTGGAGAGCCTTGTGCTGCAGAATTGCCTTCTATTAAATCTTTGTGTGTGCTGATGCCAAGTTTTACCAGTGTTCTTTATCAATGTTGTTATTATCTTGTCTAGCTTATCTGAACAACTCCCTCACAACTAACTGGGCAGGATTGTGCTCCTGAATCTGGCTTAGCAACCCCAGGGTGGCCTTTGTGAACTCTTCTGGGGAAGATAGAAATGACCAGGTTATTTCCAACTAGATTCTTTCTCCCAGTAGGGTCCAGATAAGATTCAGCAGAGTTTCTCCAGCCAGATATACTTTAAAATTTTACTGTCCTCAAGCATTTACCTCAAGCCCTTTAATCTTAATTCCCACTAATGCAGTGAGTGAGGAATGTGGAAAGCTTCTGTCTGAGATGAAAAAAATGTCTTAAACTGTGAAATCTAACAGGGCAGATAGATAGTTGGGTGTATGTGTTTGGAGATGAGTATGTGAAGCTGAACTTCTTAACTCTCAGGCAGAAGCCTGCTACTTACTAACTACAACTGGTACTGACTGGTAGTAAATTCTGGTAACACCTGGACTAAACAGAAGTGGTACATCCTGAATCCTGCAGTTAGTGAAGAGTCATGAGACAGATTATGAGGCTGATCACGCGCACTGTCTTTCTGCACAATGGCTGTTCAGACTGGGAAAAATGGGGCCCTAGCACTCTGGAAAGTAGAGCTGGTGGTGAAATAAAGGGTTCTCAAAAACAAGTAGACTGAAGAAAAAGAAGGTGGCCTGGATAGGTGAAGATCTTGGCTAGAAGGAAAAGTACTGGAAGTGGGGGAAGGCCCTGGAGACCAGAGGGCTGTGTGGAGGTGAGTGCTGGAAGATGCCCAGGGACCTGGGCTGCTAACATCCGAGACTGGTATCTGCAAGCAGCAGCACAGCATGAACTGACACAACTTTCTAGATGCACAGCGATGTCTCTGCTTGGAAGGGAAGTTGAGACTTAGTGGACATAACACTGGGGTGGCAGGAGTGAGTTACCATGTGAAATAATTAAGAAGAGGAAAAGTTGTAATCTTGTTGGTTAAGTAAACTCCAGATCCCAGATCTGGGCTGTCATTTACTCTGTCTTGTCCATGGCACTGCCCTTTTTGAAGCAGCCTGCATTTCCTGGCCTAGAGATGGTGTTGGCTCATGTGACTTCTGTACATTTTCTTTGCTTTTGTGACACAAAAGATTAAAAAGAACATTGTCATATAAACACCATTTTCCCCAAAAGATTTCTCAGCTGATAGAAGAGCATTCCAAAGCACACCTTTCAGTGGGAGAGAAACATGCTTTTAACCTTGAAAGTAGGCACCTGAGCCGTAGTAATGTGGTATAAAAGGTAAACACTGGTCTGATTAAAAAAACTGCTGGTATTCTAAATATCAGTGCATGGGAAGGACCTTGTCCAGGTGTCATATAAAGAGCTAATGTGGAAACTCATAAATATTTAGAAGTCTGCAAACTGTTAAAATATGTGCAATTAAAAACAATTTATCGGGAATACAACTGATTTATAATGCAATAAAATTGATTAATGTGTAGCTGAGTCATAGTAATACTTCTTTTTCAGATGAATTGCCCACATCTAACAGTGACATACCTTTGAGTGACTAACCCCAAGTCCTTTTCAGGGTGTGAAGTGAAGCACTGGAGATTTGCACTGACATCTTGCATCTTACTGTGCATTAAGCTTATCTAGGCAATAAGCTCTTGTCTTGTATTAGCAATCTGCTTCTCCTTTCTCCTCTGACTCCACAATAAATTCTTGACAACTCTTTCTGATGAT
Source organism: Coracias cyanogaster (assembly GCA_033124195.1). Classification (NCBI taxonomy): domain Eukaryota; kingdom Metazoa; phylum Chordata; class Aves; order Coraciiformes; family Coraciidae; genus Coracias; species Coracias cyanogaster. Next base: position 39,740 of record JAVSBS010005021.1, on the reverse strand, counting down.
CTGATACGTGCTTCATGAGCATGTTAAGCTGTCCATGTGGAAATAGCCTTTTGTCACTCTTTTCAACAAAGTCTTGTAAGCAGAGCTGAGAAAAGTCAGAGATCTCTGTTTCCTCGGTTACTAAGACCCACTTTTTTGGCAGCACAATACCTTGCGGCAGCTCAGGGCAAGAATTTTCTTCTGGCAGCATTCGAACAATGTAATCATAAAAGCAGCAAACATCTTCTCAGAGAGTTTCTGAAACACTTTTCAGAGGAGCAAGACAAAGTAGCAAGGACTCTGGTTGTGGTGTAACTCTTGGAAGGAAAAGGAGAGTGTCACTAGTTTGGCAGGTCATTTCCATTTCACTTTTCACTGTTTCTTCACAATCTTAGATTAGGACAATAATGAAAGATGGTCTTATCTTCGGCAGAGTAAACTTGTGCTTTTTTTTTGTTTTGGACCATTTTTGCAGACTGTATCCATTGCCTGTCTACAAAGAATTCTCTCGCAGCATCCTTCAGCTTGATGAAATGACTGTTGTGCAAAGCCTCTGGTTTGCTCTCTGAAACCAGAATTTCCAGCTGCCATTTGTTCCCTGATGAAGCACGGTTCTTCCTTTTTCAGGTCCCTGTAAAGTTCCACAGTACTTTATATCAGATCACATACATGATGAGTAACATGAATTCTGGAAGTCTAGGGGTAATTATCCCAAGACTTTTCACTTTGTTGTATCCCACCACTTCCTTGGAGGCTCACAGAAATGTTATTGCTGTTGCTGTTTGCCTTAGAACTTCCGTAAAGCTCAAGCTGTATAAGAACTTAACTCTGAACTGAAAAAGGGTGACACAGTTACCTTGACAAAGGGAACAGTGATCAGATCTATTGCAAATGCTATTCTTGGAAGTAGGTGACAGAGCCAGACTTAGTCTCTGGCTGGTCCTGACTCTGAACTAGGCATGCCGACAAGTGAAAAACCTCCATTCACCGAGGAAGTGGTAAATGACTTTATGGTGGGTTGCTACTGACTTTTACACAAGTACTGCACAAGCAGAACCTTGTTTCTTGCATAACAGCAGCTCTTTCAAGGTCACAGCCTGTTAAGGCCTATTCACATTTGCAGTACACCCACACTAAGCACATCAGAAAGCCAAGAGTAGGAGAAGGTGTTAAACACAACACTTCGGGTAAGCTCTACTTACATGAGCTGGCCCTGTAGTGACTTCTGCCTCTAATTTGTACAGATCATCGCACTGAAAGAGAGAACTGCTCCTGACACACACACACGCTTTAGAGCTGTGACTCTTCCATTTGCTTGCTGTGGTTATCAGGGAGCTGTTCCCTGGCTAAGAAACACTTTTTTACCATCCTAAAATTTCAAGCAGCTGTGGAAGATTTATCTGCCTCTCTAGTCATTGCTGATGACGGAGCTCATACAAAACCAAAGCTATGGCAATTGGGACTAAAGAATGAAATAACTTATTCCATTAGCAGTAAAGCAAATTAAGCCTGATGTCTTACAAATATATTTTCTGTGTCCTGAGCACTAATCCATATATGTAATCCAACTCTCACCTATGTTTCTGCGGCACTGCCATCACCATGTCCCCAATCTTTGTCTCTCCTAAGTCCTCTTCCCCCTCAAGCTCCTCTTACAGTCCCTTGATCTACTCATACAACATACTAAGATCTACTTAGGTCCCTTGTTTACAGCCTTCAGGCTTTCTGCTGAGCATAAGTGAGCACAGTATGTAGAGCTACAGGCACAGTCACTGGTTAACCAGCTACTGTCAGAGAAGTCTCACCTGAGTTCCTCCTGTTGCTCCCTTTTTCTTGCCCCTATCCAGTCACCTGTCAGATCTCCATGACTCTGAGATCTCTGGCCAGCCATCCCTTTTCTTGAAATTGGCCAACATGTTCAAAACTCTTTGACAAAGTCTTTATTTCCTTAAGACAGAAAAGTGAAAAAAAACAAGCTGCTGCTGGAAGGCAGCTTGGCATAGAAGGACCTGAGAGTCCTGGTGAATAACAAGTTAACTATGGGCTGGCAGTGTGCTCTTGTGGCCAGGAAGGCCAGTGGTATCCCGGGGTGCATTAATAAGAGTGTGACCAGGTCGAGGAAGGTTCTTCTCCCCCTCTACTCCACCCTAGTGAGGCTACATCTGGAATAATGTGTCCAATTCTGGGCTCCTTGGTTCAAGAGAGACAGGGAACTACTGGAGAGGCTGCAGGGGAAGGCTACAAAGATGCTGAGGGGACTGGAGCACCTCTCTTGGGAGGAAAGGCTGAGAGCCCTGTGGCTGTTTAGCCTGGAGGAGAGAGGACTGAAAAGGGATCTTATAAATGTTTACCAATATCTAAAGAGCAGGTGTCAAGAGGATGGGGCCAGTCTCTTTTCAGTGGTGCCCAGCAACAGAACAAGGGGCAACAGGCATAAACTAGAACACAGGAAGGTCCACCTCAACAAGAGGAAAAAATTATTTGCTGTGAGGGTGATGGAGGACTGGAACAGGCTGCCCAGAGTGGTTGTGAAGCCTCGTTCTCTGGAGGCTTTCAAAACCTGTCTGGATGCAGTCCTGTGCAAGCTGCTGTAGGTGAACCTGCTTTGGCAAGGGTGTTGGACTAGATGATCTCCAGAGGCCCCTTCCAACCCCTACTGTTCTGTGATTCTCTGATTGTGGCTTTGCTGCAGCAGTACCACCACTCCGCAGCAGGAGAGGTGTGGGGTGACATCCAAAGCATTACTCATGTCCTTCTGTCTGCAGATAAGTGACAATGGCAGTCACTGGCATCTCTTCCTGGGCACTGAGCCCAGAAGGCCCATCTTGTCTGAGGGGGGAGGCACTGTGCAAGATCTCAGACTCTTAAGTCTGACTCTTCCCTACCCAGCCTCCCCTGAGTGGCAGATGTCATCGGAAAGGCCACAGACATCTCAACTTGTATCAACATCAACAATTCTGAGCAGATTCTGGTCCTCCAGTATTCCTGTGGTCTACCTCTGTGTGATCAGTGCAAACACAGGTGACCATTGGATTCTTCATTGTAGGGAATCTGAGTTAACCACACAAAATAATCTTGTCAGGATACTTCATTCAATAATAAATGAAAAATGAGTCTTGCTTCCCAGCACTATCCTAATAATAGCCCTTATGCTAATTGCTCCGTAGAGCTCTGCACAAATACTTTTGTCCTGCTAATTTCAGGATAGAAGTAATATAAGTGTGAAAGTCAGCTGACAACTGTGAAAACCAAGCACTGGTCCCAATCCCAGCCATAGGAGGTACATCATGGAATGGAAGAGCACACACAACCTCATTGCTGGGAGAGATCACTAGCCCTACTGCTAGAATCAGGGAAGAAGAAAATGCAATAGAGATGATTCATAGTTATAATATTTCCCATGTGAGTACGTGGGAGTAGTCTTAGCCTTTTACCATAACCTAAATTTAAAGAAAAGCAACAACTTGTTTCCAATTCAATAACAGAAGCATATGACATTTTATATTAGTCTGAGAAATGAGGGAGGACACAGTACAGCATAATTCTCTTCTTTGCTGCTCCATATTTTGCAAATTCATTATATTTACATGCTATATTAAGCCATCTGAAGAGCTGCTATCAGCCAGAAGCACCAAATAAATGAGAGTGAAAGAATATATTTGGAGAGTCATAAGGAGAAAAGGCCACATCTTATCAGACTTCTGATTAATAAATATAGCACAGCTATGATGACATCTTTCTAACCTGTCACAAAATCTTTTGACTTATAGAAAAATAGAAAAGATGAACAAACTTCTCAAGGAAAGATTGATAAGAATAATTGGATTTAGTGACCTGACTTCCTTAAACGGTAACAAACAAGTAGGTAAGATCTTGTTTCAAGACACATTTTATCCATAGATACTACACCAGGAAGGTGGGCCATGAAGGTCTGATTTTCTACTCTTAGTGCTTACAAAATGATGGCTGAAGCAGATTTTAGGTGCCTTGCTCTTTATTGAGCACTGTCCATGATCTCCTGGAAGATGCCAAGGGAGCCCAACCAATTCACACAAACTAGAAATCTGCCTGTGAGAAACTATAAACAGAAGCTGTGGTGTAGGAGACTCGTGACGTGAAGTTCGGGATGACTGGCAGGATGGGATTACAACTTGCAGCAGCACCTTGAATTTGGAACCTGTATCATGATTTTTCCAAAGATACATCGGCATTTTAAAAAACAGTACTCCAGAATTAACCCAGGAAACGAAGCAGCCATGCTAGCAAGAAGGGGGAAAATACCAAAGGCATTTTTAAATATTCCTCGCTCGCCATTGCTCAATGGCTTAAAATTGTAAATCATAGTGTCAGTCTGAGACATTGTATTTCCTGGTCATTCAGATCACCACAATATGGAGAAATCTCCATTTACTTCTTGTATATCTCCAGTCGTTCTAGCTTACCAGAGACACCCCCTCTCCATCCTGCAAAGTTCCCCTGCTGTAACTCCCCAGGAGTTACAGCCAAGAGTGCAACTACAGAAACCTAACTTTAGATCATTTATTTCTGAAGCTGAACTGCTGCCTGCAGAACTCTGCTGAAAGAACAGCTTAGAAGGACACGTTTCTCCTTATACTATGCATTTTTATCATTTTATAGCTTATTGCCAAATGCAAGAATTCAAGCTATTGTGGGTCCAGCAAGTTTATGGAGATGAGCCAAATTTTACTACTCAGAGTCCTGGCTCTGGTTCCACATTCCTGTCCACCCACTTGTTTTGTATTGTTCCACAAAACCACCTCATGCCTAGGCTATTTATTTTCAAATGTGTTACATTTCTCTCTAATTACAGTGAGAGAGTAGATGAACTTGCTATTTCTATGTGAAATATGCTAATTGTAGCTTCATCTAAATAATTTTGGAAAAAAATATCAGCTCTGAATAAGAACACAGTGAATGAAGGCTTAAAACACAACCAGTTCAGAAAGTTTGAAGATTTGGGAAAATTGGTTTCTGGCATGGATTAAAAAACCAAACCAAACACCTAAACCCACAAACCCCCTCCAGGCTGCTTGCTAATACAGTTGAATGCAGTTTGTTTCTTTATATAGCTTGCAGCATACAAAACTTTGCAAAGAGTCAAGAGTTGATGAAAGGGATGAGTCAATGACTTAGAGAAGGAAAGAGGATCAGGTACACGTGGGGTAGGAGGCGTGACACAGCAGTCCTTTGCTGTAGGACACTGCAAAAGTCCAAATCAAAGGACATTTAGGGTTTGTCATCCAGGGGACACACAGTAAACTAAAGCCAATTCATCTGAGCATAGGAAATCAACCTGCATTAAAGCCCCAAACCAGCATCCTCATTTAGGATTAAAGTGGTCCTATTGTGACTAAAGTGGTCCATAATCCTTAGGGATTAAGTCTTTGGTGAAAAAGTGCTCTGATTTGATTCAAAGGCATTTTGTAGGATGAAATCTTCAATATGCAGGTTTCTCCCTTTTTAAATTATGCCAACTCACTGCAGACTTCTCGACTCACCATAATGTTGCTGATTTTCCCCATGAAACAAAGCCTTAATTTGAAACGAGAGCATTCAGAGTGACAGGATGGAACCAGTCCAGGCCAAACTGCAGCCAAGTGCTGTACTGGGAGCACTGGAGACTGCATAATATACTTCAGAGAGCAGGTAAAACCAGAGCAAAACCACTAACCAAACATGCCACGAGATAAAAATGTCCCAGCAAAAGCCCAGAAGTATCTGCCCTAGACCAAGAGCACACAAGTTGCTGTCCCCAGGGTGAACCATCTTTGCTAACACAGGAATGACCTTGTCGTTTAGCTGGGGTAAACATTTCCAGCCAGAGCAATTTGCCTTAGTTCAAGAAATTGTATCATGTTCTTCAGGGTGAAAAGTGGGGAGTAGGAGGTAGTTAGGCTTTTCCAGGGGTATCTCATCTATGCGTCCATAGCTTAGGGTTAGTTATAAAACAGTCGCAATGACACTTTGGGGGAGAAAGTGATGCCTGCCACGGTCACTTCCCCATCTCATGATACAAAATGCGCTATGGTACTTACAGATGAGGAGAATTACACTCCTCCTGATTTCCCCCTGCAAATCCGTCTCTGCGTGGCCTAAGAAGATAAACGCAAAGGAAGTCGGGACATACGGATCTCCAGGTCATGTCCAGCTTTCAGCCTTCTGCACTCGGCTTCAAGATGGGATGTCAGCACCAAATGCGTCAGCTAGTGCAGAGCAGCACCCGTCTGCTAGAGCCTGGCCATGGCTCAGGTTCATTTTACACAGCCCCAGCAGCTGTTCCAGGCTAGCAGCTTCCTTATGAACAGCCAGAAAATTAAAATTGACATAATTAAAGAAGGAAAATGTCAATCCCATCTCAGCTTCCAAGGACTCTTGCAGGAGGGAGAATATTATTCCTGACACTTGCACTCCTGCTTCACCCTTGTTTTAAAATGTTCCACTGGGAAAGTTACAAAAGCATTTATTTTATAGTGAGGAAAGCCAAAACGGTGACACTGATAGAAACCATACAGGCAGCATCAGTCTTTGAATCTTTTGACATGCTTACCTAATCTTGTAACATGCACTTGCCGGCAGTTTGAGATTGTCTATAGTCTACATCTACTATCAGTTACAGCAAATGTTTTCTCCATTCTGACTCCTGCGTGAGCTGAAGTGTGGGGAGAAATTCCATCTCAGCTTCACTCAGCTTGAAGAATTAGGCCCCAGGCTCTGTAAATTAACTGTGCTGGCCTCCTCTAACAGATACAAGCAGAAGAGTCCTAACAGTGCTCTTATATTCCTATATAATAGCCTCTATGGGAAAGATATTTGTGGCAAGCACTGAGCTAACTTTGGTGGTGAAACAGGCCAGGTGAATGAGCAGGGCTAGCACCATCATCTCTCTGAATGACAGTTAATAGTTAAACATCGTTTGCAGTGCTGAGTCCAGCTACCACTGCCTGCCCAGTCCTAGGACAGATAGTGAGACAATTCTGGCCAAACACTGAAGAAAGGTTCTTTACTGATAGGGGAATACACCATCTGCTGATATCCCCAATGCACAGTGCACCTTATCAGCCATAAATGGCAGACTGTGGGGCATGCTTTGAATCTTGGCTCTCTTTCATAATGTGGGATGTCACCAGACGGATCTAATCATACAGGAATGGAAACTTCCTTCCTTTGTGCTATAGCCTGCCAGTGTCACAATCAGGCCCAGAGGGATAAAAAACAACAGGTAGGAAGTGATACGTCTGTACATGTCTATGTGTAACACAGACAGAGGGAAAGAAAACTTGATTTTCTCTGTATCAAGATGAATTTGTCTGGTCTGGCAGCAGTGAGATGGGAATCTTTATTGATGCACTTATCTGATCTTCTCAGCAGCTGAAGCATGTCTGAAAAAAGTCTCTCTAAAAGAATAACAGAGAGCATGGTCTTTCCCTGGGGAGTTGTTGAGAAATTAGCTGTGTTTCTGCAAAGACAAAACACCATGGACACAGCAGAGTGAAAGTGCAGGAGATACAGACGAGGCTTGTGCTGCTGTAGCACTCCTTGCACCCTTGCAGCTAGGTTAAACCCACAGCCTGTGAAATCTGGTGAGCTGGCATTAGCATTCAGCCTGTTTAAGGCACAGCTTCCTAATCCAGGTGTCACGGAGGTGTGCAGTCTTACCTGCTCAAGGAGAGTGAGAGGGAGAAGAGTGAAGAACAGAAATGAAAATGGGATGTAAGGGAGGAGAATGCAGAAGGGACAGGCTGGAGGAAGAACAATAAGCTTCAGGTATAAGCTGAAGCCAGTGGAGATGATGGATGTATCCTATGATGGATGTTTCCTTTCTTTTTCCTAGCAGAATTAAGATGACAAAAGCCCATCTCTCAGGAAAAAGGAAACAAGAGCCTTATGTTACAGAGCATTTCAGCAAAAGGTGAAAGCTGGGTCATCTTTGTAAAGCTGGTCTCTGAGTGCCAACTTGCACTCTCAGCATCAGTACCAAAGCGCAAACTCAAAGGGTACTAACTAGAACGGCTAATTTATCTTATTTTTTTCAACAATAAGGTCTAATTTCAGATTTATTGAAGGGAACACTTTGATTTCTTGTTAACACTCTGTTTACCAAATATGGTATCAACACAGATTTTAGACAGCATATTCTTTACAGACTAAATACTTCTATATTTTGCCTTTTACTTTCTTTGACTTTAAAAAAAAAGATTCACAGAGCAAGCAGAGCTTGACTTTTGCTACTTAAGACGCCTTGGAGTGTAGTCCACAAACAAAACACCAAACACCAGCTCTGCCCTTTTCAGGGGCATTCTGCCCAGAGTGCAGTGCAAAACCGCCCTAAGGAGGGCCGAATTTGGGTCAGAATCTTGCAACAAACAACTTCGAGAATAAATCACAACCAGTTTCATCTCATCATATTTTTGATCATCCTTTAAGAAGCAAATGTCTGGAATACTTGCAGTGAGTTCTGCGGAGGACATCAGTGAAAGTTAAGCAGAGCTAGGTACACTCAGGACAATGAGTTTTTGAGACACAGGGATGAAGACATTACTCTCTTTTTGAACTGTCCATGTTATACCTCTATGTCTAAACATTAATTGCTGTTGTCTAGAGGAAAGTGATTTACTTTAAGATAAATGTTATGGTCTATGATCAGCAAGGTATTGCTCAGTGTTAAATTGGATTTTCAAGTTTATTTCTGCACTGCAAAACTTGCAGCATCACAGTCATAAATGCCAAAAAGGATTTCTTGTCATTTGGCTAAAGCGAGTGTTCCCCAGTAAACAGCTTCATTACTGAGTCCACTGACAGTACATCCAATACACAAGCCTTGTGCTGTTTGAATCGTACCTCATACATAGTTAAATACACAGTATTGCTCATTTAGCCTTCTCTTATTTGCTTGTAGTTCTAATAAACTAAACATTAATGCTGATTTATAGAACTGCATTCACTCAGTATGAAATTTGGCACAATACACCTCTCTCAGGATGGGCAGAGCCTGGCATAACAACAGATTTCCAGCAAATGAAGAGAAAGATTATATACTGTCCTACAGCATTAGGCCTAGCTAATCCCATGAGCTTTCTGAACAATATGTAGAGGTGCAGCCGATCTTCTGCTGACATTTTTCTAAGGCAGCTTTTAGAAGATCAGAGTCTTGACTCAGCTTGATGACAAGAGAATGGAGCAAGACTGATAGCACTGCTCCTGGTGCTGGGCAAAGCATCAGCTGTAACGGCTGCAGAGCCTCCCCAAGTGTTTCCACCAGCACTTGACACATGCTGCTCTGCTCTGGGCCCCTGCACAGCCAGTTCCCTTCAAAAGGAAGGGCAGGATCCTGCTCTGCTCATGCTGGAGGGAGAAACAAATCAATACTCAGATTGATGTTCCCAGTTAGCTGCTGCCACCCTTGTGCCTCTCCTCTCATGGAGGAGTTTAGTCAGGAGTCAATGATGAAAAGGTCTCTTGGCCTTGCTCTGTCGCTCATGAACAACAATGTCCTTTTGAAAGGCCACAGGGCCACCACACGTGTATTGCTAACAGGTGAATAACTGGTGAATCACTCAGGGAAGCAATCAGTGCTTTTCCCCCCAGAAATACTGCCCGTATCTCCACACCACAACGTGGTACCTGGCCGTGATGCCTGACCTAGTGCTAAATAAGTAAAGGTATGCAAGCTAGTTTCTCAGCAGAAGAACTTGGCTCTCACACAGTGTTCTGCTAGCGCAACTCTTATCTCTTTGATAGCATTGCTAACTCAGTAAGAATAGTCTGGAAATCTTTACATGGTGCTGCATTGTGCAGCACTGACATATTTATTCCATAGAGCAAAAAGCCAGAGCAAGCCTAGAGCAGAAGAGAATAGTGGAAACTCCCATTTCTGCTGCCATCTTAGAGTATGAAAACATTGCTTCCTAAAGGATTTTTTACTTGTTTACTGAAGCATCCTTTTAACCAGGTCTTTCCCTAAGCACAAATTCAAGAATTAGAGGAAGGTGATCAGAAATGAAAATACTATTGTCAAAAACTCAGTAATGTGTTTGCCCTGTGAAGCACAAGAAATTCTTTAAAACTTATTTTCCAGCTGAAATTAAACCTGATGTTCTTAGACATTTACTTATTATCAGAGGATAGAAACTTTCTATATATTTACACATAAGCTACATTTTCATTATTACTGAACTGTAGGTCAATATTATTAAAAGGAATACAAATAGAGCTTGGGTAGTAATTTTCCCCACTCCATATTTTCAAAGCAACTTTAATCAGAAGATGACACTGTAGGACTATCAATTTCAGCAATGAAAGATGCTTCCAAGAATTGCTATAAATTTATGAGTTTGCAAATAAGGCTTAGCTCAATGAGTTATTTAGTGCTACCAGAGATACTATTTGCTCTAAAACCCCTCCAAAGAAAATGGGATCATGTGTGTTCTCTTTCTTCTATATGAGAAGAAATTAAAGAAATTAAAGGATTCACGTCTTCATGAACAAATAAGATACAAAGCTCAAAACTGTATGAAAGAGACTATAATTTGCTTGGGCATTTTGGTAAATGTGGTTTCAACTGAATAATTTATAATTGTTCCAGTGTGTGTTTATGTCCTCCTGTTATATATGGTCTAATCACTAACGAAGTAACTACATAATTAATGTGAAGCTTCTCCATAGTTTTCAGTTGTTATATCGTGGTTATTGCACAGAAGGAGACCAAAGGCATGGGAAAATGTTCAGCTGAAGAGCTATCAGAGTGAAAATTAGACCCTGTTCTTGCAGCTGCTGCCTATGGAGGCGCAGAGCTTTGCTATTGTAATATTGCTTTTTGCTTCAAGATTACTTTTTTTGTATTTTTATGGACTTCCAGCTGTACGAGTGCAAGATCAGTCAGCTTTTCAAAATGAAAAGGGACTGGTATAGACTGTATTCAAAGGAACAGAATCTAGGGAAGGAAACAAGTCATTAGTCACTCACTTATGGGGCAGGACGCTGGACTGGCCAAATGCTCAATAAAACAGAGCCAATAGCATCCTACTCCTGTCTGATTCTTGCTTTCTGTTTCTCCAGCATTGTCCTGTTACGTTTGGGTGAATTTTCTACAGCCTTTTTAATTTCTCAAAGCTTTCATGGGAATTCTTCAGTCCTTTTAAGTTGCATTTGCTTTGCTCCTTCCTAAAATCTTATACTTTCCTTATGACTTTGTCTCCCTTCAGTGCTGCCTCTCCAGTAAACATCGTTAGGTCTGCCTCCCTAATTTCCATCTGATCACGGTTTCCTTCCCCTTGATTATCTTCAGTCCTTTTATTCTCTCCTTCCTAAGGAAGGAGTCTTGACCTTCTTTCTCCCCTTTCTCCCTCTTCATCCTCCCCTCAGCCCCTTCCATGTTTCCCTTGGTCCCTTCTGCAATTGAATTTTCACCCTCTTATTTTCTTCAGTACTTGTGCGTTTCTCCATCTAGGTGCTGGACATGGAGCACACCAGCTACCCCCATGATTTGTACTATCTTTCCTCCCCACAGCTTTGGCACATGTGAATTAAGTAGCTGATTTTTCAGTGACTTGAGGAAACTTTGCTTTTTTGGTGACATTGCAGCTCAGTCTTGGGTGCCAAAGCCCATGTTCAGTAACTGGCAGCAAAGACAGATACATGCACTCAATGCTGGCAGGCAGTAAGAGGGAATAGCTCCTTGCATTGCACAGGCAGTTCTTTAGTGCCACTGGATGGTCTGTAGTGACTGAGGAAGAGAATACCATTTCCAGAGTATCAACTTTTGTGTATATATGTGGTGTTGTTTGATGGCCCTTGTTGTTGAAAACATTGGTAGGAAATTAGGTGTGAGCAACAAGGTGAATATTTGAGACACAAATGTCATACATTTTCAGTTTCTACTGCCAATTGATGTAGTACCCTCCTCCTTCCTTAAAGAACTGGCTGATTTCTTGTCCCCCCTCTTTTCTGTTCACTGTAATGAGCTGAAGAGCAGGCTTGGTCTTAGCTTGCCTTAATTTACTTTCCTGCTTTCTTTTCACATTTCTTTAAACTTAATTTTTCATCACTTTTAGTATGACAACGGTGCCCAGCTCCATTACACCAGAGGCTACTGGCTTTGTTAGGGTGTGGTGACAGCAAATGAGGCTTGCACGAGTTCTCTAACTGCCCGGGAGAGAAGTCTGCTTTATGCCAGCTGCTCCCAGGCCTGGGCACAGTGAAGGCAGGTCCTGGTGCATCTGCAGCACCTCAGGCATCGCAGCTGCTGAGAGGCTTTCCTGGTTTCCAGAATCCCCTGGGCACTCTTAGCTATGGTGAGGTCTGATTGGCCTCTGCAGCCACCCAGAACCAGTGAGGATATGGGAGCAGCCTGTCTGCCTTTCCTCCCCTTTTCTACTCCCTGGAGGTGCAGGGAAGCCTTGTTATGTTCCCTTTTTGTCTGTCAACTGTCTGACTCATATGTCTTCCTGCCTGAGGATGCATACCTGAAAACATACAATTGTAGCAAGACTGGGCAGGGACATCAAACTAGATGCCCCTCATGCTTTTCTGCAGGATTTGAGTTCAGATTCCTGGTCCACTTCAGGTTCATGGACCTTCTGTCTTTGCACCCTCTGCTTTGAAGATCATGCACTGTACTAGCATCTCTATTTTGTCCATCTTAAGCCCAAAATCTTTCCTCTCTCCTCCCTGCTTTTGCACCAGCCTACATTTACATTGTGCCTTACATTTATGCCTCATTTGTATTACTGTAAAACAGAAGAGAATCAAGCCTTGCATTTGTAAACAAGAAATCCCCAGAGACATACAAGCATTCCTACCTGCTTTATTTTTTTTTCTGTAAGTAAAAACTAATTGGAAAAGCCTAATTGAAATTGATCCCAGTTTTCTGAAATATTGCATGATGCTCTCTTAAATAAAAATCATAGCAGCTATTCATGTAACAATCATGAGATTGAAGAGAAAAAAAAATGTTCAAAACAGCTAAGAAATACTATCAATAATGTTTTGCTGGCTCATGAAACAATAGCAGTCTTTGAGCTGCACATTGATATATTCTCGTTCAGATAGGTGGCTTGCAGAACTCCCATAAATCTGTCCTGCTGTTCCCAGATTGGATAATGTCACAGAAGCTCAATCTCACTGTGGCAGTAGCAGTGACAGCAGCCTAGGAGAGGATTCACTGCTGGCTAGATAGAAATAAGAGATCATCAACAAATCTAGCCAGGGCTGCAGAAAGGACTGTTGAGAATTATGTAGGTTTTTCTCTGCTGGGTGAAACACTGGCTGGATGGCTGGGCCCAAAGAGTGGTGGTGAGTGGAGTTAAATCCAATTGGCAGCCAGTCACAAGTGGTGTTCCCCAGAGCTCAGTACTGGGGCCACTCCTGTTCAATATCTTTATCAATGATCTGGATGAGTAGGTAGTGCATCCTCAGTAAATTTGTAGATGGCACCAAGTCTGGCAGAAGTGTTGATCTGCTTGAGGGTAGGGAAGTTCTACAGAGGGACCTGGACAGGCTGGACCTGTGCTGAGGCTAATGGCATGAGCTTTGACAAGGCCAAGTGCTGAGTCCTGCACTTGGGCCACAATGACCTCAAAGCTGTCTGGCAGAAAGGGACGTGGGAGCGTTGGTCAACAGTTGGCTGAGAGTGAGCCAGCAGTGTGCCCAGGTGGCCAAGAAGACCAACAGCATCCTGGCTTGTATCAGAAATAGTGTGGCCAGCAGGACTAAGGAAGTGATCGTCCCCCTGCACTCGGCACTGGTGAAACCACACCTTGAGTACTGTGTTCAGTTTTTGGTCCCTCACAACAAGAAAGGCATCAAGATGCTGGAATGGGTCCAAAGAAGGGCCTAGAGCACAAGTCTTATGAGGAGTGGCTGAGGGAACTGGGTTATTTGCCTAGAGAAAAGGAGGCTCAGGGAAGACCTTTTTTCTCTCTATAATAACCTGAAAAGAGGTTGTAGTGAGGTGGGTACAGGTCTGTTCTCCCAATAATAAGCAATAGGATGAGAAAATGGCCTGAAGTTGAGCCAGTGGAGGTTTAGGTTGGATATTAGGAATCATTTCTCCACTAGAAGGGTTATCATGCACTGGAACAGGCTTCCCAGGGAAATGGTTGAATCACCATCCCTGGATGTATTTAAAAGTCTTGTAGAAGTGGTGCTTAGGGATATGGTTTGACAGTAGACTTGTAGAGTTAGGTTAATGGTTGGACTTAACGATCTTGAAGGTCTTTTCCAACCTAAGCAATTCTATGATTGTATAGAGGTGAGGATGGAGGACAAACAGAAGGAAGCAATCCAACCCCCTGTCCCAAAACTGAGTCAACCCCAAGCAAAACTAAAAAATGTATGAAGAAGCAAAATTTATAATATTTTTGCTTTTCTACTATGAAGAAAAAAGAAAAGTATAAAGGACAATACTTTTAGAAGGATGCTGGACAACATAATTAGCTATGAGACATGCCTGTGGTTTTAATTATATATGAACATTAGTATACACTAAACATTCTGCATAATGTCTTTTTAAAATGAAAAAAAAAAATGAGTGCAATAACAATTCTTCATATTATTCTAAAGAATACTGCTGTAATCTTAAATGCTTTTAGACCTGCTGCCCTAAACTAGCTGTCAATGCATGTTTAGTTGAAATATTTAAAAAGTTGTTGCCGTTCACTGAAATGTGTGCCAAAGTAGAGCTTGTCTTCCTGTAAATGTTAACTTTTAATGCTGTTAATGAAGTCATGTTCTGCTAATGCATTCGATATTTTTCTTGGAGCAAGAACCACAGCTTTCTGGATTTCAGGCTTGGTTGTTGTGCCATCCCTTTTGATTTTCATAGCTGCTTCTAAGCTGTAGAGTAGCCATTAAACTTAATAGCAATGACAGCTTTGGAAAGATCGTAATGCTATCTGCTGGAGATGATTACCAAAGCCTTTATTACTTGAGTGCTGGGAAATCAAGAAGCACTGTAATGTCTAAATCCCACAAAAGCTGATTATTTTCCCACTGAGCTTCAGACACAGATCAGGAAAAAGCATATGAATGGTAGGAAAGTAGCTGTAAAAACAGGATTGCTGAAAACATTTTTCTGGGCTAGATATCTTTATCCAACACCTTATTTACCAGTTCTGAACTGCTAAGGACCTTTACTTAAAAAAATTAAAATTGCTCAATGCACCGAGTCTGTAATTATTATTGTAGTAACTTATATGGTGCAGCCTTTTAATCTCTAGTTATCTGTACATACACTGTGAAGCAGTGAGAGAATATAGTATGTATTTGAGATAGTAACCAATGAGCAAACAGCAGAGCAATACCAAGGCAAGACTTTGTTCAGAGAGAATAGAGAAATCACAGTTTTTTCAGAAGGACCTGTTAGGGGAGGTTCATAATCCATTCACTGTAGACAAGCTCTTTCTGAATAGAATATTTAATGCTGGATAATGAAGGATGAAGAGTTGATCCTTCTAGGATGTCAATCTGGGATTCCAGGTATAGGATGCTTTTTTAACCAGAGTTATTGCTTCAGTCTTTAAATTAGATTTTGTTGCTATAAGGGATTCAAGACAAGACTTCTTTTTAAGTACTGGACTGCCTCTCCTATGCCTTCCATAAAATGGAATTTAAAAAAAAGAATACAAATATTGGCCCCTGAGCTTTTCTGAGGCAAGCTTTGAAGCTAAAGAGAAATAATCCAAGAAATTATGTATCAGCAAGAAACAATATGGAGAGTAAATCCTCTCCAATGAAGTCTGGATGTAGGAGCCAAATTTAGGCAGACAAATGTGAGATATATGGCCACATTAATTTCTAGTTGACATGTAATTTTTTAAGGCCTTGAGTTTCCTGAGACTGAGAAGAAATAAACAGTTAAATTCACACCTCTGGCATACTTTGTACACATTGTATGGATTTACCGGCACTTGCATTTTCTGTGATTAAACACATATTGGCAGGTTCACATTCTCATACATTCATTAAAGCATAAGAGAAAATCCGTAGCATTTTTGAACTAACCAAAGTCTATCCAATACTTACAAATTATTTGTAGCGCTATGTAATTGCTCCAAAGCTTGGCAAGACAGAAAAAATTCCACTTACTTGCAAATTTTAAACAAATGTGTATTTGCCCACAGTTAGAACGTTCAAAGCACTTAATTTTTACAAGTGTAAGCGGATACTGCTCCTGACAGTAGTGAAAACTCTGCTCCTATTTATCAAGTAAATCCCCTGCACCACTTAAATCTTGCAAAGAAACAGTTTCAGAGACAGGCACAGGAGTGTACAGACTCAAGTGGGTTCCACCTACTGAAATACATGGGTACTAGGCTTAGGCAACAAAAGGTGGCTTTACAACTGGGAGAAGGTCTCTTCCTCTGTGGGTGGAAAGAAATGGTATCCGTGAACAAGCCACAGGGAAAAGAGAATGTCCCACCTATATGGGGTACATGCACAGCTATGGAAAAGAGCTCTACACAGGTGCCAGAGTTCACTAGCTCCTCTCTTTCCTCTTCCACCCTCAAGGTGTGTGTGAGAGAGACAAGGGCCTTAGTTACAAAAAAACCAAAAGAAATATGGACAAGCTATTGTGTTCATGAGGAAACTCCCTTAAAAATAGCTTAAAACAAGCATCTGCTAGCAGAATGTTTTAGCAATCACTACAGCCAACTATATGATTCTCTGGAGACATGCAGCTATAATAGCTAAAGAAAAGAGCAAAGAAAGCAAATGGGTCAGCTGAGGGTCAAACGTTTCAGAATTTCATTAATATTTTGTTATTCTAATATGAAACTCCCAAGACAAAGATTCTCATCGTGCTAGTATAAAGCTTTTGTTTAGAATTATGCACCTGTATTATTAAAAGGTAAGAAAACTGCCTTTGAAACCTCTTGATGTTGAGTGCTGTTATAAAATGTACACTTGATATTTACTACTATTTTCAGTGAAGTTACAAGCTCTCACATTACATTAGGTTCATAAATGAAAAGAAAGCGAGTACATGATATGCACCAATAAAATGAACTTCCGATGAAGTAATAAGAAATTCTTATCCAATAATCATCCAATATTTGAAATCTTTCAGAGTCACCTTCAAGCAGTCAGAAAAATAGGAAAAAGAGCAAAGCCCGTGTAATTATATTCTTCTCTCATGAGGAAGGGACTTGCTGGGCCATTCAGACACTCTCTAAATTAAAACCTAGTAGTTCTTGAAAAACGAACAAACATGACTACTCTCAAACAACAAACTGTGTTGGGTTTGTTTTGGGAGAGATTTTGGTAGCAGGGGAAGGGGCTGCTGGTGTGGCTCCTGTAAGAAGCTTGGAGAAGCTTCCCCAGCTCCAGGTTGGACCCGTCCCTGGCCACTAATTAGCTACAGTGGGAGCAGCTCTGCAATAACATATTTAAGAGGGGAAAAAGCTGTTGGGCTTGTTCTCTTGTTTCAGAGAGGAGTGGGATTTGAGAGACACAACTATGCGGACACGGAGGTCAGTGAGGAAGGAGGCAGAGATTCTCCTGCAGCCTGTAGTGAGACAGCAGGCTGAGTCCCTACAACCCATGGAGAGGTGGGGCAGAATCCCACCCGCAGCCCGTGGAGGGCCCATGCCAGAGCAGGTGGCTGCTCCCACAGAGGGCTGTGACTCTGAGGGAAGCCTGCACTGGAGCAGTATGTCTCCAGGAGGACTAGAGTCTGTGGAAGAGACCCACTCTGTTTGAAGTAGTACACAGAGAACTGTCTCCTGTGGGAGGGACACCAACCACACTGCAGCAGGGGAGGACTGTGAAGAGTTTTCCTCCTGAGGACGAACCAGTGGCAGAAACAGCATGTGAGAAATGGACCACAATCCCCATTCCCTGCCCACCCTGTGCTGCTGAGGGGGAAGTAGGCAGAGAATCAAGAGCAGAGCTGAGCCTGGGAAGAAGGAAGGGGTGGGAGGAAGGTGCTTTTTAGATTTGATTTCTCACTATCCTACTCTGATTCAATTGGTAAATTGGTGGTAAGTTTGTTTTGTTTCCCCAGGACAAGTTTGTCTTTTGCCCATGACCACGATGAGTGAGTGAGCCCTTCCCTGTCCTCTGTCTCAGCCTTCAGCCTCTTGTTATATTTTCTCCTCCCCATCTCATTGGAGGCAGGTAGGAGTGAGAGCAGCTGTGTGGTTGCTTTGTTGTGGATGGGTGAGC
Source organism: Coracias cyanogaster (assembly GCA_033124195.1). Classification (NCBI taxonomy): domain Eukaryota; kingdom Metazoa; phylum Chordata; class Aves; order Coraciiformes; family Coraciidae; genus Coracias; species Coracias cyanogaster. Next base: position 21,578 of record JAVSBS010005021.1, on the reverse strand, counting down.
CTAAACCACAACAAAAACAAATGAAAAACACAACCCAGAAAAACCCACCTCCCTGAACCTAGAAGATCTTACAGAAAATGAGGAGCTTTACTTTCTGTAAAACAAACAAAGATGATTGCACTGCCCAAGAAAGAATTGGAGAAATCAAAAGACTAGCTAAGAAATCACTGTTCCAGAGAGCATCCTTTGCTGCTCTTTAAAGTAGGAACCAAAATCTGTCATCCTCAGGTTAGAAGGAAATGATGTTTGGAAATTGTGACACAGTAGAAAGCAAATCACACCCACCTGAAAGATCAATGGAGACTGTCCTCCTTTTTGAAGAAGTCAAACGATCCCAAGATGTGGTGGAGGTTACTGCAGCAGCCATGCAGGAAAAGGAGCTGCAGTGAGGGGAGGTGAGTGGGTAGTAGAGATGTTAATAGCAGTAGGAAGATCAAGATTAAAGATCGCTCTAGGTGGCAAAACATCTCTCAGCACACCAGCCCAAACTGGAAACTCCCACACTGGAAAGCTACATCACAGTGCACAAACTGGTAACAGTCTTTTTCTCCATCCTCCTTTTTAACCCCAGCAGGAGTGGGCATAGAGTTGATGTGATTAGATCACAAAAAGGGGACTGGGAAAGGCTTCTGGGAATCTTTAACAGCCACAGTAGAAACACCCCAGGTGCCAGGCATCAAGTTGTTGTGGGTGCACAACTCATGACAGTGCTGTCTCCAGACTGTGGTGTGAAACCCTTGGAGGGCACTATCCCAGCTCACTGTAGGCAGTGGGAGAACCCTTTGCTGTGACTTTTCCCTCTGCTGCTTTTCAGGTGATAGGATCAGTGCTATACACAGTGCTAATCTGATTGATATGAGAAAAATAAACCCACCTGCCTTACCAAGGGAACAGTTTTCTCAAAATCTTGAAATAATGAGGAAAGGTTATTGGAAACAATTTTCTGAGAGAAAAACAGAAATTTGGCTAACCTGTTCAGTCAGATCATCAGGCTGCACTGTCTAGAAACCAAAAATTGGTATTAAAGAGCCAGACAGATGGCACTGTAGTAGATGTGGATTCAGTGGGCTTTGGATCTTTTTGTCTCTACTTGTTGATGACTTTCTTGATGACTTGACTTTCAACTGAGTTCTGGATTGGCACAGAGCCACATCCTTATATTTAAAAAAAAAAAAAATCTGCAATGGAAATGTAATTTAGGCCACGCTCTCATCAATGCTTTTTATATATTCTGGCTAAGAAACAAAAGCTGTTTTTCATGCTGATTCTGCCACATGACTACTCTCTCCTGTGATAGAGCCCTTCTTTTTTGCCCTATTATCTACATTATGTTCACTGTGACCACTGAAGATTACTGACCTGTAGTTTTCAGGCAAGATCTGAAGCTGAAGCAAAATTTAAAGCTATGCCATCCGCTGCAGTGTAACTCAAGCATGTTGCATAAATGGGGATATTAGGCTCTAGTGTTAC
>JAVSBS010005021.1:0-20098 GCA_033124195.1 Coracias cyanogaster | reverse complement strand
TGTTACAGACGGATCAGGGCCTACAGCCCTGCAAAGCGTCATTTGATACATGCACTGAGTAAACATTCCACCTTTTCTCAGCTGGCTGATTTGCTAATGTGGAATAGATATCTAAAATCAGTGGAAGCAAAGTACAGACTGCTGGAGCCAGGTATCCTCAACTGGATGACTTCACAGAGCTGAAGCAAAATTAAAGGCATCCAACCAAAGGGATATTCACTGAACACCGCAGGGTTGCCAAACCTTCAGCTGAAGGTAGGCAAGCTTAGTATTTATTGCTTCTGGGTTTCCACTGCTTTTCCTTTCATACTGCAATACCTGGCTCTGCAGGTTAAAGCACACGCACAGTCTTTGTAACTGCTGAACCTGTAATGAAAATATGTAATATTTCACCCTGTACCAACCTTGTTTCATTCCCACTTTGCTTCCCCTTTCTTTGCTTCATTTGTTTCATCTTGACTTCTATCCTGTGACCCTGTTCATTTGTAGAAGAATCCTCTATGCTCTTGATAAATTTTCTGATGTGGAAGTATCTTTCAACTGCAAAGCTCTCCCTTTGGATTGCTTCTTTCTGTGGGGAGTTGTTTCTGATGTGTCATTGCACAGTGGTGTAGAGAGAGATGCCATCTTTCTGAGAATTCAGAGTGACAGCAAACACACATCTGAGCTAAATTTTTTATGTCTGATCACACTGCTCCTGATAGTTAGGCACCAAAAATAGCATACACAGACCATGGATTGATAGGAAGAAAGATGGCTTCATGCTTAGGCATGTGTCAGAAAATCCATACTGATATTTAAATTAACATTGATATCCCCATGAGGAATATCCCTGCTAAGTAAAATTCTGACTCAATGTTACAAGTGTTAGTTTTCCTAGGACCTTAAATAGTAACAATGCTAGTATTTAGTTATACTATAAAACTTATCATTGTTTTCAGAGTGATTTAAGTCTAGCAAACACCATCCATAAAACAGTATTAAAACCAGAATTAAGTTCATTTTTACTAACAAAGGTCACCATGTTCCTATCTTACTGCTAGCGGAGAAACTATATTACAATCTATATCCATTTCAAGCATAACTTCAACTGATGATACAAATGTGAGCTCCACAGTAGGAACAAAGCCAGAGCATGCATTAGAGATTGCCACTTTTGATTTAAGAATTTTTGAGTAGTCAGAAAGCAAGTTTTGCTTTCTAACTGAATCTTTTACCATTTGAATACGTTGAAATTGAATACAGACTATTCCAAACTTGAGCTAGCCTGATGAAATATGAATCAGTTTAAGAATTCAGAAGACTCTAAACTTATTGCAGACATATTAATGCATTCAGCTGTAAATAATCACCACCAGCGCTTTTTGGCTAAGCACTTGCAGTAAATCTGCTTTTTTTACAAATTTAACTTTTTCTTTCAAACTGTCTGAGATTTGTTCACAATTACCTTCCAAGTGCATGTTACAATTTCTTCTGCAGCTTTTTAGTACCTTAGCTCCCCCTCCTGTTCACTTGGTGTAAGCAAGAAACTGATCAAATGATGCCAGTAACAGTAAGTTCCTCAGCACTTAACATGTTTTGGTTTTGGAAGTATGAGTTTGAGGTTCACAAGAAAAGACTATTGCTCAGGTATCCCTGTGAATGACATAATCCTTGTTCAATATCTGCGTCCAAAACAGTGGTGTATACAAAAGAATACAACACCCTTGTGTGAGGGATAGTTAAAGAAGCAGTAAATCCTTTCCAGTGAATTAAAAAAAAAAAAAAAAATTAAACAATGAAAAAGACAAGAAGAAAAGGACTTTCAAGTAAAGTCATTACCTGGCAACGTTAACAAACAGACCACCGCAGAATTGAAACATGTAAATCAAAGAGTACATTTGAATAGTGAAGCGCAAGAAGCTGCCTGCAGTTCAATCAATACAGAAGAAGTAAAAATTGAAACAGTGACAGGTAAAAGGAAAATGAGAAAGACCAGATGGGTAAGCTAACCAATTTGTATATGAGAATCAGAATTAAAATCAGTTACTGCAGCAAAAACGTGTGGAGTTGAAAATGTTAGTACCTTTCCTTTAAAAGCAGCACTGGGAAGAACTCTGTAATATGAAGAGCAGGTAAACTGACAGAATAACTGGAAATAAAATGACAAGGTCCCATAAGAAACATGGTAAGATATGTAGAAGCCTGATTTCCATTCCTCTCTGTTCTCCGAACAATGAATCAGCAGCAGCAGGAGAAATGCCACAAATGCAGGGAAAGGCTGATGACAGTCAGCGTAGGCACATTCCTGCAATGAAACCTGGGTGAGAGCACCAAGTTCTTGAGGCTACATGTAGGTGACATCAATGGTATTTTTAAAATTCAGCCTATGTGGTGCATTTTTCCTACTTGTCTGGAAGCCCTGCACATCAGGGAATGCCCACATCACCTGCAGTTCACAGTAAAAAAATTCCCAAGATGCAGTGCAGGTAAAAGTCTCATAGAACTCTTACCTCCTTCAGTTAGCTGTATTAAAAATTTAGAATTAATAAATAAAAGGCAATATCACACAGATTAAGAACATCTGAAAAAGAAATTGTCACCAGACAGTCACGACTGAATGGGGACATCAGCACTGAATTTCTGCAGGTCACTATAAGGATAAGAACACTACTCAATGTTTCGGTCAACAGCGTATGAGCAAAGACTGGCAGTATGATAAGACAGGGAGAGCACAGTCTTGCATACAAAAATACATTTTAACACATGGAGAATGAGGAAGGGGAAGATGCATCTGGAGAATGGGTAATTCTGAAAGAAGCAAGGCAGGGGTTCACATTGCCTGGGCAAACTGCAGTGAACCGCAATAACGAGATGAAAAACCAGAAGAGTAATGACTTACAATCTCCACGGCCAGGCTTATTTTTATTCAAGACTGTTTTAAAATTAAATGCATAAAGAACCTGGAGAGAGCACACCTTCTCCCTGCTCCAAAATAGGTGTTTTGAGCACTATGCTACAGTTAGCTCCTCCTCTCCTCCTTTTCTTTCTGGCTCTCCTTTTGTGCAATGACAGCTCCAACAGAGGCACAGAGCATCTTCCTCCCAGTGCACACATTGTTTGGTGGTTAATGCAGCTGCCTTGGCAATCTGGGGCTGTGAATCTGTATCCTGTCACAGAAGCAAACATGCCATTGATGTCTGTTACCTCCCATGAGACCTCTAGCCAAAAACTAATTATTCAAAAAGTGACTATTGTATTTTCTGTATTTCAGATGGAAAGAACCATCCTGGAAAAAAAACCACACAAGTACTTACATGCAAGCTCTGAATCATGAGCAGATGGCAGTAACTACCTGGAGTCCTGACTCAGCCGTTACAACGTGGCACAGGGACAGGATTTCACTCTCGTCACCAGGGTTAACATTTCCTACTGCCAGCTTTGGGCTGCTCAACTCCCAGAATAACCTGGTTTCCAGGACATCAGCTTGAGACGGCTCAACTCATCCTCTATGCAGTAACACAGAGACTTCTGTTGGCTTTGGCCCTAGACGAGTTTTTTAGGATGTTTTATACAAAGGCAAATTATGAGGGTTACTATAGAGGTAAAGTTGTGCTGGTTCAGCCATCATCATTTTATCCTGCTGTCAGTTGCCTGATCACACAGGCCAATGCTGAACTCAGCAACATTCCCTCAGAAGGCTTCTTTCAGACAGTCCTACCATAGCCTCCTGTGGGCCCAGCTCCTCTGGTGCCAGCATCGCCTGCTGGACACAACAGACAGAGACGGCTCCAACAGTGGCTCCTCATATGGAAGGACACCACTGAGAGAACTCAGCAAGATGCAACCAGGCCCAACAGAAGCCACACCCAACAGGAAGCTCCTCCAACTAATTGGCTCCTGGTTAATATAATCTTGGCCTCACCCACCACCTCAACCACCTGGGTGAGGGTGGAGCCACAAAGACACAGTTGGGCCAGGTTCTGCCTCTGGAATATGGAGCCAACAGGGAAACCAAAACATTCTGCTAGATTGTGACTCATCCACAGGTCAACTCCAACTCAGGGCCCACAGCTCAGTCCCCAGCACTTTGAACTCCAAGCTGAAAGCCTCCTGTTTTATGCCAAAAGCAAGGCATTTATAGGTTCAGGTCATGCTCGAAGTATCTACAAAGACTTATTGCAAGTTAACTCACTTTTTAGGTGGCTAAATGACTTTAGTATCCTGTAGCTATTTGACAAGGACAACTGTTAACTGAAGAATTCCCTCACATAGCTCCCTGTAAGTGTAACAGTGAAATATATGCTTTAACATGCTGGTGAGTACCGCTCTTGCCAGGTGGCAGGGCTTGCTGTGGTCAGATCAAGTTTCAGATAATTTCTGAGGGATGCAGCCTGAACCATCAAAAGCAGAGGCTGCCAGGTAGGATGGTTCATCATTCAGACACCTCCAATGCCTACTACTTCTTGGCTTTCTCTTTAGAGCTTATAAATTCTAGACATATGAGAAATGCATAACTTGTACTACTTCAAAACACCAGATAAGTGCTCCTCTGGCAATCAAGCATGAAACTTCTGGGTTCACAGGTGTCCTGCAGGGTTTCAGTTACCTGTTTGGACAGGAAAGCTTATGGCTTTTGCTGACCTAATCAGGAGTAAGATGTTTTTTAATAGTTTGGATCTTATGCTCATATTGGTTTATTTCTGTGTGCAAACTGAGTGTAGGAGGTCACCAGAGCAGTATGACAGTGGTGGAGACTAACTTTGCCTGACTAGCAGGGGTTACTGAAGATAAGACATAACTAGGCATCTGAGACTGAATTTAAAGAATTACTCAAATTACTTTGCAAGTGCAAAAGACAGTATTCTGTTTAATTATATGCTAATGTACTGTGCTTTTTACTAGACTTTGCCTCCTCCACTGCAATGTCTAAACAAGTGAACTAATCATGGGCATTTTCAAAGGTAAAGGCAAAAGGATGCAGGGGGAGAAGGAGCATTTTTACACTTCAAGCCGCTGAATGCTATCCTGGAAACTCTGCCTCTGACACAATCTTATCTTGGGAGCTCCCTGCCTTATTATCCTGCTTCCCACAAGACAGACAATATTGGCCTTACAGAGCAATAAACTCTTGTGCTGGCTGCCATGGAAGTCACTGCAAGCTCCTCTGGAATATATCAGATGCTGTATACTGTGGTGCAGCCTGAAAAATCCATCCCAAGGCATTTAAAATCAAACATCTAAAATTACTGGGCATATTTGATCATCAGTTTTCCTCTGTCTCCCTCCCTTTTCTATTAAATCAGGCTAACACCACCTGTTTTAGTGAGAAGTTGGAGATACAATCAATATTGTTTGTAAAGCTCTACAATACTGAGTGTTTTACAAGAGACATTCATAATATCTTGGCAACATCCATAAGAAAGTTAATACATGTGTTCAGGGTTTGTTGTTGTGTCATTAATAACCTTCATGCTTGCACATTGCATAAAGAAGAAAAGGACTGCTACAAGAGCTACTCGTTCAATGCACATTGACTGAAGTGGATGCATGTCCAGTGTCTGGGGATGGAAGTTGCAGAGGCAACCTGCACTGTGGGCGTACCATGAAATCTGGCTTTGCCGCATCAGTTCCAGTCTTGTACTGTGTCCCCTTTTCCCTTCACAGGCATGTGGGTACCTTTGTTCCTTCCAATGAAACCGTTACCTCCTGACTTCCTCTATTCCTTTCTTTCTTTTCTCTCCTCCCTCACTCACATTCATGTTTCTTCCTAGCTCTTGTATTCTTTCTGTGAATCAGAGATGGGACACTGAAAGCATAGGAGGAAGAGTTCTCTTCCTTTCAGATGAGTACATAAAGCTGATACACTAACAAGAAATCATTAACTAGCAAGAAACAACTACAGGGGAAAAAAATTGTCCCGTTTCCACAGTGTTCTGTGACTAAGGAACATGTAGCCTGACTTTTCAGACCTGTTAATGTCTCTGACAATTTGATACCAAAGATAGACACACTGATAAAGTTGAACTGTTTTGAAAAGGTAGAGATGATAAAAGGTCAGGTCCCATTGCCACCTTGATTTTGGACAGATGTCAGCATGTGTGTAAGTATGCATAACTTACATTGAATATACATATGTCCCAAAGGGTCCCTTAAAGGTTAGGGTGATAAAGAAACTGTCTGACATTGACATCTTCTGTATTGGATGATTTCAGCAGAGAAATTCTGAAATTAAATACGATAGGCAAGAATATCAAAGATGAAGATGGAAGAAGTCTCTCATAGTACTGCAAAAGTTTGGAACAACAAATAACAAATCCACAAGCATCAGAGATTAATGTTCTTCAATACTCATAGTTTTCTTGTGTCCCTAAATAATACAACCTTGCAAAATGTGACAAAGTTTTAGAAATATGAATCTCGTAAGAAAAAGACAAATGTTTGACAAATGTCTAGAGAATATCCATCAAGGAATAAAACTAAATGAAACTATATGGAAAAACCTCGATGAAGCAAATAATTTTACAACAGTAAGTACAGAAATGTCAATGCATAGAGAAGGACAACTTATATGCAAAAGTGAAAAATTACAGTGCAAAACAATACATGTGTACAAAGATACTGCTGAGAATAAAATTAAAAATCCAGATTAAAATACAGTGTAACACAATAAATATCCACTGAACCCTAGTTTAAAATTTTATATCCAAAGATTAGCTCAAAAGATCTTGAGCTACTCACTGTCCTAATGCTCAATCTTTTTGTTAAATCAATAGCAAAGCTCCAATAGACATTTGTAATGCAGGAAGAGGCCTCTTGAGAGTACTTTTAGTACAAGCTCCTACAACAGTGTATCTCAAGTGTGGTGTACTCCATTGGTTCCTGGCCCTTCAGCTTAACTGTTTCCTAGCTTCCTCTCCTTGGCTTTTCAAATGTTTGAGGAATAGTTATCCTTGGATCCATCCTCCTGTGTTCTCCAGGGCCCATCTGAGTTTTTGAAAGACTGTGAAGAAAATATCATATAACTTGTGAAGAAAATACCATATAACATATAAAGACTTCTCCCTCAGCCACAAGGGAAAGGGTGGTTTCCTTTAGTTTTGGTTTAACTACTTCTACAGTAATTGGCATGAGGTCTTCCTTCTAAGAAAGGAGTCATGATTAATAAATTTGTTATTTACATACATTTTAGAAGGCACAGAAATATGTTGCTACTAATTTCAAATATTTATTACAAACACAAAAGCACGGTTACTGTTGGTGTTTGAGCTAAGCTAATCGTTTCATAATTTTCAGATGCTCGCTGCCTTGCTTGTAGAAAGACATAATTCTGAAAATTAGAAAACTATTTAAATGACCTATCCTGGAATAATCTGCCTGATGATCTGGAAGAAGTTCTCCAAATACTAGATAAGGCTTTGTGACTATTGGTAACAAGCTTCATTTCCCAGATATCTGTGAGGCTGGGGGCTTGTGATGAGTCAACTGGAGAAGTGAGTCAGGAAAATTTGAAGAATCTCTGAGACGTACCATTTGAAATAAACCAAACCCTTCTGGTTGTAGGAAACCTTTTTCAGACTTGTTTTTACACAAATCAGCATCCACGTGTGTTTTCTCAGATCTAATTAAAAAATGCGGCAGCTGGAAAGGAGTGCTGTGGTTCATGGACAAAGGAGAACTAGTGAAGGCCAGAGCCTATTTGCTAACCACATAGAGGCAGAAAGTGATGGGAAGGAGGGCTGTGGTGGTAGGTGTTGCAACAAACCTGCCTGGAGAGACTGGGTAGATTATGAAGGAAATGAAGAGGGTTAGAAACCCTGGATGAACACACTCATGTGTAGTCATCAGTTTAACATCAGTGAGTCCAGCCGTTGAAGCAGGTGGGATACTAATGGAAGATGGAAGCCCCTTGCAGGTATGTTCTTGCAATTCTGTGTTTTGGGAAATAAATATAAGGACTGAGAAAGGGGCCCTTTATCAAGCACAACCCAGGAAGTGCTGCCTTTTCATTCCTAGGAATTTCTGTTCAATTATTCTACTTTTTCTTCTTACAGTATTTTTCTCTCTTAGCCCTTAGTTTTGCAACAAGATGAATGTCACAACTTTTGGGAGACAAAAGAGGTCTTCAGACAGCTCAGCTTTAGGTATAAAGCAGATTATTTTCTACCACAAAAAAAAAGAAAGGATGTCCAAGGATCAAAGTATCTCATAATCCTCTCTCCTCTTCCTCCTCATGTCATCATCTCTGGATGCAAGTGTCTTGCACCATGGTGGGGCAGGGGAATACCAGCCCCTGCAGAAAACGGAGAGGACACAAAATGCAAAAGGGAGAATCCCATCAGCCTTACTTAGTTGATGACAGCAGCAAGAATGCACACAAAGCAAACCCACTGTCTTAGACATGGTAGTGCAGGCACTTTTCATGCTACCCTACCTCTCCCATGATGCACTCTTGTGGGTGTTTACTACAGGCCATCTGGGCAGGAAGATGATGTTGAGCTGCCTTCTATAGACAGCTGAAAACAGCCTCATTATCACAGGCCCTGGTTCTCATGAGGGACTTCAACCACCCAGATATTTGCTGGAAAGGCCCCACAGCCAGGCACATACAGTCTGGAGGTTCCTGCAGAGCAATGATGATAACTTTTTGACACAGCTGGTGAAGGAGACAACAAGGAGAGGTGTGCTTCTGGACCTTGTACTAACACACAAAGAAGGTCTTCTCTGAAGTGTGAAGGCTGGGGACAGCCTTGGCTCAATGACCATGAGATGGTGGAGTTCAGGATCCTAGATGGAAGAAGCAGGGCAGTAAGTAGGTTTACAACCCTGGACTTCAGGAGAGCTAACTTGGGCCTCTTCAAAGAGCTACTTGGAGGAATCCCATGGGTTAGGACTCTAGAAGGTAGAGGACCCAAGAGAGCTCGTTAATATTCGAGCACCACTTGCCCCAAACTCAAGATTGGTACATCCCTACAACTAAAAAATTGGGAGACCTACATGGATAAGCAAGGAGCTTCTGGAAAATCTCAGATGGAAGAAGGAAGTTTATAGAATGTGGGGAAAGTGACTGGTGACTTAGGAGGATTATAGGAATGTTGTCAAGCTATGCAGGGATGCAACAAGGAAGACTAAGGCCTACTTGGAGTTAAATCTGGCAAGGGATGTCAAAGACAGCAAGAAGGGCTTCCTCAAGCACATCAGTAGGAAAAGGAAGACTAGGGGAAAAGTGGGCCTGCTTCTGAATGAGGTGTGTGTCCTGGTGATGGAGGATACATAGAAAGTGGAGTTAATGAATGTCTTCCTTGCTTTAGTCTTTACTGCTAAGGCTGGCCCTCAGGAATCCCAGTCCCTAAACATAAAAGAAAAAGTCTGGAGAAAGTAAGGCTCTCTCTTGGCTGAGGAGGATTGGGTTAGAGATCATTTAGTCAAATGGAACACCCACAAATCATGGGCCCCAATGGGATGCACCCACAAGTGCTGAGGAAGCTGGCAGATGTTACTGCTAAGCCTCTCTGTATCATCTTTGAAAGGTCATGGAGAACAGGAGAGGTGCCTAAGGATTGGAGCAAAGCCAATGCCACTCCAGGCTTCAAAAAGGGTGAGAAGGAGGACCAGGAAACTACAGCCCAGTCAGCCTCACCTCCATCCCTGGCAAGGTGGTCGAACAGCTCATTCTGGAGGTCCTCTCTAAGGATGTGGAGGAAAAGATTATTGGGAGTGGTCAATATGGATTCACCAAGTGGTGACAAATCTGATAGCCTTCTATGATGGCATGACTGTCTGGGTAGATGAGGGGAGAGCAGTGGATGTTGTCTACCTTAATTTCAGCAAGGCTTTTGACACTGTCTCCCATAACATCCTCATAGGTAAGCTTAAGAAGTGTGGGTTACTGGGCAGAGAGGTGGATTGAGAACTGGCTGAATTACAGAGCTCAGAGGGTTGTGACCAGTGGCACACAGTGTAGTTGGAGGCCTGTAGCTAGTGGCCCTCCCCAATAGTCACTACTGGGTCTAGTTTTGTTAGACTTGTCTATCAGTAACTTGGATGAAGGGATGGAATGCACTCTCAGCAAGTTTGCTGATGATACAAAACTGGGAGGAGTGGCTGACACCAAAAGGCTGTGCTGCCATTCAGTGAGACCTGGACAGGCTGGAGAGTTGGGCAGGAAGGAATCTAATGAAGTTCAACACATGCAAGTGTGGGGTCCTACACCTGAGGAGGAATAACAGCATGCACCAGTACAGCTTAGGGGTAACATGCTGGAAAGCAGCTCCATTGAGAAGGACCTGGGAGTGCTGGTGGACAAGTTAACATGAGCCAGAAATGTGCCCTTGTGGCCAAAAGGCCAACAGTACCCTAGGGTTCAAGAGTGTGACAAGCAGGCTGAGGGAGGTTCTCCTCCCCACCTGTCTGCCCTAATGAAGCCACATCTGGAGTACTGTGTCCAGTTCTGGGCTCCCTAGTTTAAGAAAGACGAGGAACAGCTGGAGAGAGTCCAACAGAGGGCTACAAAGATTATTAGGGGACTGGAACATCTCTCTTACTAGGAGAGGTTGAGACACCTGGGTCTGTTTAGTCTGGAGAAGACTGAGAGGGGATCTTATCAATGCTTATAGATATCTGTAGGGTGGGTGTCAAGAGGATGGGGCCAGTCCCTTTTCAGTGGTGTCGAGCGATAGGACAATGGGCAATGGTCATACAGGAAGTTCCATCTGAACATGAGGAAAATGTCTTTACTGTGAGGGTGATGGAGCACTGAAACAGACTGCCCAGAGAGGTTGTGGAGTTTCCTTCTCTGGAGATATTCAAAACCTGCTGGGATGTTGTCCTGGGCAACCTGCTCTAGGTGAACCTGCTTTAGCAGAGGAGTTGGACTAGATGATCTCCAGAGGCCCCTTTCTACCCCTACTATTCTCTGATTCTGTGTGATTCTATGATTCTTACTACATGTTGGATGCTCACAAAAATAGTTGTAATGTTGGTATCTTTCTCCTTTATGACCTCTGGGTTAACTGCTCTACTCGCACTCAAGCCATCTGCAGGTTTGTTGGGGTTTTTTTCACATTTCATTTCTTTTCACTTCAGTGTTAAATAATGCTATCTGAGCAGGTTATTTCACAATTTCTAATTTTGAGGAACACCCTCTTTGCACAAATACTGGCAATTCCCTCCAGCAGAGCTAGTTGACGGCCACAATTTGCAACCTTTAGAAAGCTCAACAATATAATAGTTCTGTTTTGCTTTGGAAGAAAGGAGTCAGTAGTTCAGAAAGGTAGCTATGACATTTTCAATTTGAAACATCTATTCATTTAGAATTTGCTAAAAGCGACAGGGAGATGCGTGTGCCCTCGGCTACCCACAGCTCCCAGGGACCCAGTGATTCTTGGGGTCTCCCATGCTGTCCCACCTGGATGGAGTTCAGCAGGAAGTCTGGGGGGGTCTCCAAACCTGCTGCCTTGAGGAAACATTACTCAGCGATAACGAAAACATCTCTGTATTATAATTATAATACTGGTTTTAGCACTAATCCAAAACGTAGCCCCATACAAGCTACTAGTATCAAATTAACACTATCCCAGCCAAAAACCAACACAGGCAGACTTCGGAGGAGTCACCCCAAACTCCCTCAAAGTCAAGGTATTTGTGCAGAATAGTTTGATTTTGACATACTAACATCCACGGAACTGAACCAGTTCAACCATCAGACTTCCTCTTCGTCCCGGGAGCTTCCCAGAAGCGTTCCCCTGCTCTGCTCCCCAGCGTCTGGCTCCCCTTCTCCGAGCCAAACCTGGTAAAAACCTTCTTTTCCTCCTTGTTCAGAAGCAACCCCCGAATTCAGGAGGAGCGGGCAAGGGATGCGGGGCTTCCCTCCTCCCGCGGCGCACCTCTAGGTGGGGCAGGAGAGTTTCCGCAGCGAGCAGAGCCCGCTCCGGCGCCCGCCGCTTTGCCAAACTTCCCCAGCAGAGAGCAAGCGGGGAAGGAGAAGTTGTTGGGAAGTCCCTGGGAGCCTGCAAAGGGAGCGCGGGGCCGGCAGCTGAGGGCTTTGGGCCGTTTGGGCTCCCTGGGACCGAGCTGGGGACATTAATGACAAGCTTTGTGAGAAGAGGAGCTGTGCCAGGGCCTTGGCACCTGTGAGAGCCTGACCAAGGGGTTACCCTGAGCCTTATACCCACTGGAGGACCTCTTCTTCAGGCTTCGGTGGTGGTGAGCCCATCTGCTCAAGGTAGGCTTTGTCGAGTGTGTCTGCCAGCGTGGCTCTGGTACAGGAGCTGCTCTGTTGTGGGGACATCACTGTGACTGGAAATCGTGCCATTTTTAGGTCTCATTTGAACGAGATTTGAGTTCAGTGAGTTTCTCTGTTCCTAGCATTGGGCTAGAGATCTGCTTTTTTCTGTGAATGCTAGAAAGTAGCTATAGTTCCTGGTAGCATCTTTGATTAAAAGCTAAAGTTTCCTCGCATCAAATGTGTTTTAGACAATTTTATTATTAAAAGTACTGATGTTCTGACCAGTTCACAAACTCTAGAGGATCCAGTGGGTGGTTTTTTTTTTTTGAGTGGAAGTCGGTATTTCTCCAGAGGGTAGTGGAACTGCTGTTTTGTGTTTTGCATTAACATTGCAAACTAATTTGCTTGCACATTTTAGACTGCTACTACACTTTTGAAATCACGACCAACACTGCTAAGGTACCGCAGCATCGGTAGCGTTACGGCTCACTGCATATACTTGTGAATACATGTTTGTAGCACGTCAAATTTTATTTTCCCTGCTTCCACAAGCTCACTGTAAAATAGTGCTGTGGGACCGAGGTCTGGAGAGGAAAGCGAGCTGTCACCCACACCAAGGAGCACTTAGGCAGCAACAGCGGCATCACATACCTACTCCAAGCATGGTACGCTGTAGCTGTACATAGTGCAGGAGTAGCTGTGAAATGCTCACTCAGCTACCTCTGGGGAAGCAGAGAACTCGGCCAGGGCTGTAAAAATTTACTCCAACAGTAAAGTGGCCTGCATGAGGCTTGCATGACTGTGAAAGACTGTCACTGGTACTGGCCTGGGTGTTTTTAGCTGCTGCTGCTTCCATGGCTACAATACTGATACTGTGGACTAGAAAAAGTGCAGCTAGACACTTGTAAGCCTAACAGAAAAAATGACTTCAATTTTGCAATCAGTAGAGCTTTAGGTGTTACACAAAGGGGCACTGGATAGCACTTCGGATCTGTCCCCTGTGGGAGGATGGGTGAGATCCTCATCCAGTGCAACAGTGCCAAGGAGCTTTGTGATCACCGCCTCCATGGGGTACCACCCAAAACCTCTTTAAATGCCTCAAGCTACAAGGAAAGCTTTCGCACCTACAGCTGCTGTTCATTGGAATAGACAAGGCCTATGGCTACTGCTACCACTCCTCTACAGCAGAGACAGGAGATGATGCAGTTTCAAATGATAGGTCTTGAAATGTTTTGGACAAATCGTGGAAATCTCTAGCACCTCTATAAGAAAAGTCGTGGGAGATAGCAAATTTTACAAGGAAATCAATGTAATTATGCAAAGTGGAGTCAAACCTCATGGCTATCATCAGGATTTTTCAGTTCTTTGTTCTTCTTTCTCAGAAATGTCTTAATATGTAGGAAGTGAAAAGAAAGCTTAGGCATCCTCTATCAGGGAGCAACAAGAAATTAATTTTGAAATTAAATGAAACAAGAACAAACAAATTAAGGCAATGTATTATATTCAGCAGCAGGTAATTTGGCTCCACACCACTCAATGGGAATAATTTCACCTTCAGGTATGCTCCTGTGAGCCCAGTTTCACTGGAGGTCTCTGACAAGGGTAAAACTGTTGCTAAAGCTTGGCTAAGCTCTTTTGGTTGGTAGGGTACAGCATAGTTGTATTGCTGTTTGCAATAACGTAATCTGACCGCAACAAAGAGCTCAGATAAGAATGTGCCCAGAAAAAGGCAGCAGGCTTTTTTTTTTTTAGGAGATAGATAGCTTTTACAGAAAAGTGCTGCCATAAATAGGCATTTTTTTCTCTATTGCAGCTAGATGGAAAACATGTGATGGTTCACATCAGATCATAGGATGGTCATTTTAAGGGATCTTACTGAATTGTATGCCATGGAAATCATCTCACTGAAAATGTTGAACTGAATGCAATCATACCATAGAGGTGTTCAGAATTCCTCTGAAAATGGCTTCATGTGTAACATTTCAACTTTACATGTAAAGGTGACGTTTCTTGGAGGACTGGAATATTTTATCAGAGTCTACAGTTTCTAACTGAACCCATATAGCCATGTTAGATAAATGGTCCAAGTCTCAGTTTTCAAAAAATAGCAGCATAAGCTTTTGAAGATAAGATTAATATTAAGATAATGTTTTTCTCATGTTGTCATCAGTGGAGGAATTCCCCTCTAATATCCTCAACAGAGCTGTTTCCTTTAACCATGCTGGGATAGAACTGGGCTTCAGATCGTATCTACGCTGCTTCTCTTCTAAAGGGTAGATAAATTGCAAGGTGAGCTACTGCCTATAGCAGAGTAACCAGAGAGGTTCCAGCATGACCACACCCTATGTGAGTCAGTTGCAAGGAGCTCGGAGTAGCTTAGCCTTTCTATTCACTCCTGTTAAAGGTATCCTGTATTTCACTTTGGTTATTCTCCAAACGAGGCCTTTGCTGCCTTCTGGTGCCCTCCTGACCTTCAAGACTGACTATATTTTTTATGATGCATGTAGAAGATAACAAGTGCACCTTTGTACCCAACAGCTCCTGGAGCTTTTGATGCTAGATACAAGTATTTCTTTTACAATGAGGGTGGTGGATCACTGCAACAGTTTGCCCAGGAAGGTGGTAAATGCCCCATCCCTGGAAACATTTGGGGTCAGGTTGGGTGGGGCTCTGAGCAACCTGATCTAGTTAGATATGTCCCTGCCCACTGCAGGGGAGTTGGACTAGATGACCTTTAAAGGTCCCTTCCAACCCTAACCGCTCTATAATTCTACAAACCCCATTCCTTCCTTAATATGTAGAAATGTTCTGGCCAGTGCATCGTTAGGCCAGGGAGCTGTTTGCAAAAAAAAGAGGCACTTTCTTGCCATGTATCTTCCAAGAAGGTAAGTCCCTGTAAAGGATTTTATGTTACTGAACAAGGATGGAATTGTGACATTTATGACTGTCCACCTTGGCAAGTATTATTGACCTGTGCTGATGGACTGTGTGGACAAAGTGCTTTGCCATACTTTTCCCAGAAAAGAAGCTGGCTTCATACAGCAGAAGACTAGGACCTCCAAATGCTATCTGGAGGCCAAGTAACTTGTTGTTCTTTTGTTTGATTTATCACTCATGCAGTTCTATAAAAATCAAGCTGAGATCCTGGATCCGTGCGGTTGATGGCAGAGCTCCCTCAAGGGTGATGTGCCCAGCTCTTGCTGGCTCTGTGGTAGCATTTAGTGATCAAACACTGCTTCCTGAGCCCTGTTAGCTTTGCGCACATTTCTTCTGATTTGACGTAGCTCAGATCTTTCAGTTTCTTTCCACCAGGGAAATCAGAACAAAAGAGAGGAAGTGATTTTCAAATTCAGAAGGAGTACATTAGAAACAAAAGAATAAAAGATAAACAAAGATGATTTTAAATAATTATCTGCTATTGTCTTTTGGAGAAGTTAAAGCTTTGCCAGTGGATTTTCAAATCAATGCAGAGACCGAGTCAGGGCCAGATCCTCCTGATCTGACACTAGTGAGAGCTGGTTTTGAACTGTCAGAAGTGACATTCAGTGAAGTTAATCCACAATGCTTGAGCTGAATCATCTGCCATGAATCTAGCAACAGGTTTTACATTGCCACATTACCATAACATCTGACCATCTGCAGTGAAAAATCAATAGCAAAGTCCCAGGCGGATTTCATAGACTTTCTGGCATTCATTCTTTTTCAGACTCAGTTCTGAAAAGCTGAGCTTTTCTTTTTATTTGGTGCCTTAAATTATGCCTTTTTTCCTTTGGGGAAGGGGAGGGCTGGTAAGATTTTATGTGACAGGAGGGTCTGCCAGAGTATGTCAGTTTTATAGCAGAAAGGCTTTTCCAGGAGGTTGATGTTGCCTCATTCCCTGCTCCACAAGAAACCTCTCCAGCAGTTGGTAGCATCTCAGCTGACCCTTGCTTGACTTGGTGTGCACGCAAGGCTAGGAGGGTCTTAATGGAACAACCATCAGAGCAGG
The DNA here is from genome assembly GCA_033124195.1 of Coracias cyanogaster. Taxonomy (NCBI): domain Eukaryota; kingdom Metazoa; phylum Chordata; class Aves; order Coraciiformes; family Coraciidae; genus Coracias; species Coracias cyanogaster. Next base: position 3,905 of record JAVSBS010005021.1, on the reverse strand, counting down.
AGCCTGCTCTGAATATAAACATGTGCAGGGTAAACTATGTTTTTGGAGTATTGCTTGGGTGCAGTCAATGACTACTGGGGAGATGGGGAGGAAAACCTGAAGAGTTTGTAACACTAAGCTTGACTACACTTGTGGCATCCTGAAATATTGATAGACCTGAGACCCTTTTGATTGTAAAGGCCAAGATTAACCTAGTTGAAAACTTCCCAACTGATCTTCAGTGAGGTGTTTGCTTCCCTACTGGAGCCTGGCATAGAAAGATATATGAGCTCCAGTTCCTCACTGTCTTTGTCTCCACTGTGCAAATGCTGATGGATGCACATCCCCTGCAGATCATGTTAATGAGCCTCTGGATCGTTAGGCTTTACAGCCAGGACATAGTGCTGCAAAACTTGGCATGATCCAAATCCAAGCCAGCTCTTTGGTAAGAAGGAGCCCTGGAAAGATTTACTTTTTTTTCCCACCTCCCCTGGAGATTGTGTTGTAAAAAGAAGCTGTGTTAGACCAGCCTTTATCTTCTGCTCAGCAATGTAACAGGCTGGGGACCAAAGCAGAAACATATGGCCAAGAACTGAGAGAGCTTTTAATTCTGACAGTGCATCCATCTCTTCCTTCGGATATATCACAAAGAAAAACTACTGAAGTGCCAGTTAAGCAGCATACAATAATTTGCAGATTGAATGTCAGGATTTTTCTTTTCATTTTAAGCAAAAACCATTTTAGTATTTCAGGATTAGGTATTTATAATTATCCAGGCTAGGAGGATGCACTCCATTTTTCTTTCCAACTGTATACACACTCCATTGCTTGGGAGAAGGACTGAGGAGGGGAAAAGATCTGTATATTAATAGCTGATAAAAGGAGGCTTTATAGAAATTGGATTCTGTCACTGAAAAGAAGACGACAAAAAGGCCCTGCGCATCCGGATCACATATCTTGGAAGAGGAAAACTGCACAAATATGAGGAACAGACAAGATCAAAGGCTAAAAATGGCAGAATCTGTTAAACTACCTGGTGCTGGTTTATATCCTGCTATAGTTAGGAACTGTGATCAGGCAGCATCCTCAAACATGAGACTTAAATTTACCACTTAAAAAGGAGTTTGAAATTACCATCCTAAAGCTTCTTTTTGTGACTCAACAAAAAAGATTGTGATAGACCTCAAAGGGACAGAGTTTAGTTAGTGCTGAGCACAGTTTAGTACTCTTCCTGAAGGGCAGTTGCTAAAGAAAAGAATCAAATCAGCAACAAAACCCCCCAGAAAACCCCAAGAAAAGGCTGGGTATGTGTTCTATTTTTGTCACTTGAGATTTTGCCATTTCTTCTCTTGCTGGGCAGCTCGTGACAATGGGTCTCCCTGAGTTAGACATGTTTGTATTTCCAAAAATAGGAGAAAATGATTCGTGGGCTGTCAGCCGTCCAGTGGCCCGTGACGCAGCACCACCTTCAGCTGGCCAGCCCCTTTCTTTCTGAGTCTTTTCCACCTGCACAGCAGTCATGGCTCAATGGCTCGCGGACTCGCCTCCAAGCCACGGGAGTTTACGGGCTGGTGGATCTGCATGAGCTGAGGCTGGCGTGAAGTCTGGCAGTCTGAAACTGGATTCATGAAGCGTTCAGTTGTGCTGGCTGCAGGAGGGCAGTAATTTCCAAGAGTAGGGCAGAGCACACAGCTGAGGGCAGTAACTATCTCAGCTGTCAACGTTTAATCCATCACCAAGTCTGAGTGTCAGCACTCTCCAAGAGAGACAGAGCAAAGAGACTCCAAAGCAGAATTGAGCATCCAAGCATTGTAGGGCACAGATTTATTTCATTACATTCAAATACTTCCCCATGATGGGCCTTGTCTCTTTACATTTTCCATACAGGAAAAGCATGTGCTAACATATTGCCAATTGGAGGGATATGCTTTTGTGTGCATGTGTCGATCCAGTTGGTTTCTTTGGGATGTAATATACAAAGGAAAAAGGCATTGTTCTTTCCTTGCTCTCAATTTTCAAAAATTACCAGTTCTTATAAGCAGACCAAAACAGATAACAGATGGCACTGGCTAGCAACAAGGAAACCTAGATGCAAATACATTATGGTATACAAAGAACGTCTCTGATGTGGAAGGGTTATGTTTTCTATCATGGTTTCTAACTGGTAGTGAGAAAAATCCTGCACTAGCAGTTTGTGGTATTTAGTTGGATGTGAAAGGTGCAACTAATTCAGCTGGTGATCAAATGACAAAATTGGTAATAAATGAATAAATAAATAAGGAAATTAACATACATACGGGGGCCTTATCCAGTGAAGTCAACAGTCATGTCAGTAGCTATTCGAATGGGACCTGGATGTCTATTTCTGATTTCCAAGGTCCAGATATACACAGGCAACACTACAGAGAGAAGTAAAGGTTCTGGTCTGTGAATGCTTTCCTGACCCAAGCAAGGAGCCACTGGTTTTCATAGACATCAAAGTCAAGTGCCGTGTGGGGTCACTCAGAGAAGGCAGAAAGTCCAGCACATCAGCCACACGGGTCCCAAGCAGCCCCTGTGCCCCTACTTATCCCAACCTGGTGAACTTTAAAATGAACCAGTAGCCACAGCTTGCCTGAGCTACAGATGTCCATAGCTGTATGGTGTAGGTCTCCCAGAACTTGTATAAGGTTGTTTTCAATTTAGCTTATGTGGAAGTCGGACTAAGTAAACAAATGGATATCTCTAGTGCAAGTATCTCTGCATGGGGAAACACCAGGAGCACTTTCAAAAGGCAGTGAATGGTGCCCTCAGGGGTACAGCACATGGGTGAGGCACCTCCACTTTTAGATGAGACATCTGGTTGCTGTTTGATGAGTGTACACATTTTCCACTCATTCCTGTCCACAATGTCACCTCTGCCTCAGCTTTTAAATTACAGCCTCCAGAGCAGGGAAAGACAACACAGGTTAAAAGAAGCTAAAACCCCACTAGCTTTTCTTTCTACCAAGAGTGCATCTCTTCTTGTAGCAAATGAATATCCAATCTATCCCCAGGAATGAACAATAGAGGTCTGAGCAGCTGGAAAGTTGAGATCTGATGTCTTGGTCGAGTGAGACTACAATTGCATGCTTTCTTCCTGCAGAAGTGGGTTCTTGCCAAATCTCCGGTGTAATACAGAGCAGTTTCTTCTTGTGTTACAGAGCCCTAATGTATCAGGCCTTCTGTGTAAAGCAACAGGCAGACAAATGCACTCAAAATGACAGAGCGATTTCTAGTATTTACTCTCTTTGCTTCTACCCTCGGTGCTTGTACAGGCAGATCCATGGCAGTGAGCGCAGCCTTACTTTGTTGGTAGAAGGATGTGGTTAAATGCTCACTGTTTTTTCTAGAAAATGAGTATGTTGACATGGTGCCAGTCAAATGCTGGCAGAAATCTGAGAGAGCCTGTGTAGCTCACTTGTTCGTAGATGCTCCACTCCTAAGTCATGTACCTATCCCATGCTTTTGCTGGTAAAATGCCTTTTCTCTAGCCTTTCTCCAACACAATACTGAATATATGCCTAGAGAGCATCAGAGCGTCAACAGTTTTCCTCATCATATAAGAAATGTATAAAATTCAATTTTTCTTTGAAGTACTTATTAACACTCCTTTGCATTTAAGTAAAGCTATCACTGAGTTCACTGAGGTTTGCCCACGCAAGGAGCAAAGGCTCTGTCCCCTTGGGATTATGCAAGCCATTTTCTAGTAATTTGTCTGGTAAGATGACAGATTTCCTTATTATAGCACTGAAAACAGGAACTTCACTGTCTTCTAACAGAAATTACTTTACATATTTTATGAAGCTGAGCCAAAGGCACTGCTCTTGTAAGCTGGAGTTGGTGGCTGTTTAGTTGTTCTGGACATGAGAATTATCTAGTTCCCCTTCGTCTTTTTTGTTTTTGTT
>JAVSBS010005020.1:0-32335 GCA_033124195.1 Coracias cyanogaster | reverse complement strand
ACCAAAAGGCAGTCTTTGATTGCAACAGACCTGGCACAACAGACAGATGGAGGAGGATGATAACAACAATCAGGCTTAAATGAAGTACACGGCACACAGCAGGGCCTAGGAAACAGCTACTGCATTGAAACAAGATTGCCCAGTTGTAGCAAGGTAGGATGACAAGTCATTTAAGCTGCTTTTTTCGTCTCACCCCAGCCCAAAAAATGTCATGCTTACTGTTAAAAGGAGCAAGTCAACCTGGAAGCAGCTGTGCTGAGACGAGTTCTGCAGTTTAGGGTTGTTTTGCATAGGTTAGTCTCACTACCTTGGCCAATACAAATGTGAAAACACGGCCTCTGTTCAGTTACTCGTCCACAGCATCACTGGCGGTCAGAGGAAATGCCTCAGAGCACAGCTGCTGCAGAACCAATAAAGAGAAAAAAAGAGAAAAATCAGTTTCTCATGTAAACATGACTTTTTGAAGTAGCAACACATATTATCAGGAACTGGTCCTTGTTCCAAGGCAGCTGGATTTTTTCTGTCTTTTTTTTACTCTCCGCTTCCAGTCGCTCATCACTCAGTCTATAGTCACCAACAACAGGCTCCAGCCTATTACAGATACATCTAAAGATGGTTCTACTTTACTTGGCAGGAAACCAATCTAGCGTGATCTAAAGAAAAGACTGTCTGGATTTAGGATAGCTGAAGCCCTACAAATCAGCATGCATTTCTCAGTTGGTTCTCTGTTCAACTGAAGGCTAGGCAGGCAAATCCTTATGCTAAACTAACCAGACTGCCTATGTAGCAAAGCCTAATTCTCTATGTTAAATGTCAGTAGTAGTACAGAATGACTAAAGGTTGGGTGGGGGGCAGAATTCAGGAGTGACCGATGGCTGTATTTGCATTTAGATCCTGACACAAGCAAACCAGGACATGCACATGAAAGGCTAAGTTCAAAACAAGAAGAGACAGCAGGTTAATTTTTCCCAGAGAAGGCAAGAGAATAGGAAAAAGTGGGTTGGAGGTGTCTGTAAGCGCTGGCCTGCCCAGCAAAGTGCATGTGCTGTCTCCGCTGGAGAATATTACACATGAACAGAGCACTGAGCTCCACGGGAAGAGGCTGTTTAAGTGCAACGTTCAGCAGACCGATTCCCATTTATTTGTCATATGAACTGCTAGTTCAGTGTTTGATAGCTTTGAGTTTTTTGCATTTGGTTTTGGGGTTTGTTCGTTGGGTTTTGTTTGGGTTTTTTCTTTTTAAAAACTTGAACCTTCCTGCTTTTCTAAGTGGGATCACTGGATTGAGAGAGACAAGCTTCCAGGTCAGGATGCCCACAAGGTGTGTGAGGATTCAAAAGTCAAGAAAAGAAGCCCTCTCCCCAAAGGAAAACACGAAACAAGAACAATGCCTTCCTGAGAAGGTCAACGGCTTTCAAGGAAATACCACCCGCCTTCCCTCTTTGCTCAGCTCTTCCCCTTGCGAGAGCCGGGGTGGAGGTCCCAGTCCAGGAGTATAACCTAGACAGCATCAAGGGCATAACCTAGCGTGAAGGAGAAGAAGGTTTCCTCCGCCCTTTGTCCAGGGGTGCAGTACCAAGCAGAAGGAAGACAAATGAAGGGCTGAGCAGTTTGTGGCCGAGGCGGGGTGGAGCGGGGTTCACGGGGCTCACTCCCCTTCCTCCTTGATGCGTTGCTGTTTGTTGCGCCGGGCATCCATGTCAAAGTTGAAGTCGTTCCACTCATCACGGGGCGGGAAGGAAATGGTCTGCCGGAGCGTGAAGCGGACCGCGTCAATGACCCGCTCCCCCCGGGTTTCGCTGGAGCCCACGCTGACAGTGGAGGCACCACTTGGGGTGCGCAAGAGGTGGGGAGGGGAGGAGAAGTCATGGAGCTGCCGGTGGTCCAGGATTCCCTTCCAGATGGCATGGCGGAACTGCTCTGGGATCTTGAGGCTCACCAGATCCTGCAAAACAAGGTGGAGGGCTTAAGAGAGCAGTCCCTGGGCAAGCTGAGCTCTGGGAGGCAAGCAGTCTCTGGGCCACCCTGCAAATGCCTATTAACTGAAAAAGCTGCTAAAATCCAGGTAGCCATGATGCACTGTAGAAGACAAACCACTCATCTAGAAGGTGGTGGCTCACTTCTGAACAAGCATGTGTAGCCCTGAGACAAATGACACAAGGTCTGTTTTGAAGTTACCCCAAACACACATTCAGACCTAAGATATGGTGACCTAACACTAGGTGTTTAACTGGACTGCAAGGTCTCCAAGACAATCTCAGGGACATCTGCTGGTTGTCTGTGGTAGTGGATGCTGGGCTGCAGAAGTTCAAGGGCTTTGAGAACTTCTGTGTTTATTTCAAAGCCTGCAAAAGGATTTTAGAATCCAAGCCTGAGCCCCAGTATTGGAAGCTCTGGGTCTGACTCTACAGGAACTGTCTTAATTAATTGAACAGAACCAAAATTTGAAAGCAGACAGGTAACCTTATAATACTTGGACTTTGAAGCCCCATCATCTCTGGTGCAGTACCTGAGGGTAGCATTACCTAAACTCTGAGAAATGTGGTATCAGCTTCTCAAAAAATTAGCAACCAGCTTCGGTTAATTTGAGTCAGCTTTTCTAATCAGAGCAGCAGTAGAAGGAAGGCAGCCCATGCTAGGAAGCAAAAGAGCCACAGTTTCACAAAGTCTTGGGGAAAAAAAACCAGGACAGCCAGCTCTGAGGAGAGCAATGGCACAGGAGAGGAAGCAACAATCCTGCAGCAGAAGCCATGCAAGAGAAAAAAAGCCCAAACAGCTGGGCTGAGATGCCAGTGGCAAGGGAAGATCATTAAAGTAAGGCCAGAAAACAGAAGCAGGGAGGGAAAAATGCAGATCACTTCTGGACAGCCTACTTGTCTGCAGGCAAGAAAGGTGTTTCAGAGAGGCGTAAACTGAAACCAAGCCTTGCAGAATTAACACGTCTGTGGGCTGGGGCCATTTTGGGGGCTAAAACAGAGAGTAGTGAGAGACACTCTTTCTCTGTGCCAGGCAGGCAGTTATAATGCTGGCCCTGAGTCCAGCCTCTCTTCACCTCACAGTAAATTTTATCTGTGTGCAAGAGCCTCCAACAAACTAATCATATAAAAATATACTGAGTCTGGATTTCTGACCCATTCCTACAGCAGGGCCAAGACTGAAAACAAAGGAAATGGTGAGGAGTTACTTACATCCATGGAGTAATGCTCAATCTGATAGATGGTGGTCAGCCCCTGGGTCGTGAAATAATCCACACAGGATGAGCAGCCCAGCCTCGCTAAGAAGCTGCAGAGGAGGAAGGAAGGAAGGAGAGAGAAAAAAGGATCACCCTGGCTGCAACAGCCCAAACCACAGAAAAACCAAACACTCAGCCAACCTGCAGCAACAGCAAACAAAGCTTTCACCCTTGGCTTGACCTTCTCCAAGACATCCCAGACCAGCAAACAACATTGCTGCCACATCAAATAAATGAGGGAGTCCTTCAGCTCAGTGCCTAGCAGACAACCCTCATGGCAGCACTTTGCCATAGTGAAGAGCTGGTGCTACATAGCCTGGATCTTGGGGCAGAAAGGCTCAACGTGGACCCTCCTGCCAGGTGACTTCTCCCAGAAGGTGGCTGAGCCTACAGCAGCCTGCTGCATGGACAGAGGGCCTCAGCAAGGCATCGAGTCTGGGGCTCAGACCCATCATACACATGAAGTACTTCAAATCAGTACATTCCTCCCTAATCGTAAAGGATTCCTCCTTTATAGGCAGCATCTTTCAACCTGTTTGACCTCATGGAGGGCAGAGGAGCTTCTGACCCCAGCCATGGCTTGTTGGGTGGCCAAAGGGGGGAAAAAAAACCAAACTAAAAAAAGTTTGCACGACCTCCTGGCTCCCTCAGCTCCACCAGGCCAACAGATACCGCATCCTTCAGCTTTCTTGCAGTCCTAACATTCCTGTTTCTCTTAGGTGCTCCGAGGTGAGGGTTTGAGGCTTAGTGCCCAGAGGGTGCCAGCCCCAGGACTGCCAAGACCCACTGGGATTCAGTGCTCCAAGTGAACGTGGCAAGGGACCTGGCAGGACGCTTCAGGCTCCCAAGAGGAGGCCAGCACTCCCTTTGGGTGGGAACCTGTGACCAGGCAGCCTGCTCCCGCTCACCTGACGATGCTGCAGTCTGTAGGGTATGGAGGAGGGGGGGTGCAGTGGGATGTTGAAGGCATGGAGAGGGGAGGAGGCAGCGCCTGCGTGGGGCTGAGGCCATTCATGTCGCCGGTCATGGTCATGTGGGTGCCCATCATGGGAACTGGAGGAGAGAAAAAGGAGCACATTATTAACCAGGCATCTCTAGACCCCTGCTTTCCCCTCAAGACGGCACCGAAAGACAGCAGTCATGGCTGAAGCAGCCTTAAATCCCCTGCAAAGCCCTGCATGGGGTGAGCTCATGGGGAATTTCAGGCAGGGCTACAATGACTGCACAAGGACCAGATGACAGTCTTTCAGGAGCTCTCCTCTGGCTGGAGCAACTGCCAGCAGTGGTGCCGCCACGTCACCTTCCCTTACAAACAAGCTTGATAGAAACCTAAGTGAGCCTGGTCTCGGCTTTCTCTGCTGCAGGAGAGGAGTGGGACAGAGCCAGCAGAGTAACCCAATACAGAAGCCAAACAGCTTTGTTTTCAGAGACACTGAGAGCACCCAAAGGGGATCGGCAACAGGTGTAGGCAAGAGTCCAGCACTTTTGAAATTAAAAAAACCAAAACAACAAAACAGCCCCCAGAACCATGTCTGTCATCCTGGATTTACAGGGCTGCTGGGCACTCTTCAGCAGCCAGGATGAAGCAGGTTACAGAGCTGCGAGATGTAGATATTTCCTTTGAAACTAAGTGTCTTAACTGAACCAAGGGAAAAAAAAAATTGCCAACATTTGCATCTCTTCTGCTGGGAAAGAAGAAACAAGTCCTGAAAGACAGATGACAGTGCAGCCAGCCAGATTTGCAGCAAGAAGGAGCTTCTGTTCACCCCTGTGAGGCTCAGAGCGGGATGATGAAGCCTTGCCCCGTGGCACAGCAGCCAGCAATATTTGGCTCTGCAGGTTGCCAGTGAATGACTCCAGGCTCCCCAGCCTAGTATTAGCCACTTGGCGATGCCAAGTCTCCTTGCCCAGACTAGCGGGGAGCACGCATGGAACAGAAGGAGCTAGGGTTTCTTACTGTTGGTTCCCATGCCGTCAGAGATGGTGGTTGGGGTCAGGGCATTGCGCTGCTGGGGGTTAATCAGCTGGCTGACTGAGGGCAGCTTGTTCATGCTGTTCATTTTGCCAAGCGGTGGAGAGTTGGAGCCGTAGGATGACTGTGATTGCATGGACGTCCTGCAAACCAAGGAGACATTAGGACAGGAATCACAGCGGTTTTTGTTAAGAGTGCGCATCCAAGGAGCTACATTTTCCATTTGTGGCAGTGGTGAACTACTGCTAGGGAAATCACTGATGCCACGGGAGCACTGCAAATAGAGATCATTGCAGAAAGAGCCAGTAGGACACAAGAAATTTCCCAGATATTTTGGCATTTAAAAAACAAATGGTGAAATACTGACAAAGGAAAGCTTCACTTTCAGTTCAAACTTTTTATTTAAGGAAAGTTTCTGCATAAGTTTTTCAGTTAGAAAGAACGTATGAAAAGCTAGCAAACAGCTGCCAAAACTCAAAGAGTATTTTTAAGTTAAGTTCTCCTTGTGGTTAAAACCTTTTTCCATATGAATAAGAACAAGAACTGAAGAAGCCATCTCAAACCACCCTCAAAACCCTTAAAACTTGACTGCAGAAATAATTTCCAGATCAGGTCACACTTAGCTTTGTTCCTCCAAAATTCCTAGTTATTCATATAATCAGGTTGTTACCAGGTGCGTATAAAACAGCCAGAGGCTCTTTGCTCAAGACACTCTATATACCTTAGGGACCACTACTGAAATCGTCAGAGCTGCCTGGGATGCTGACATGCAGCTTTTGCTGGTGTTAAGGAGAACATGGTAACCAAACTCTGCAGGCTGCTTGCAAAGGGTATCAGATTCCTACTATCACTCGACAACAGCACTAGCCTCCCTCAAGTCCAGACAGCCCAAAACCCAATCCAGGATATCCATGAACCAAGCCAGAGAGGCTTGCTGGCAAGCTCCCCCTGCCCAGCCCCGAGGGTCCCAGATGCAATCCCACTTTGTAAGTGATCCAGAATACGAAGACCAGATCGCTTCTGAACGGCAGCCCAGTTCCCAGATTGAGTTACGGCTGTGGTATCTCATCTGGAGTGGGCTCTTATTTGGGATATGCAGAAAATGATCATTAAAGCGGGCCCAACAGCACACTTGGCAGAGCACTGCCATGCCACAAGAGAGCAGGTTTTTCCTCTCTCCAACAGTCAGGGCATTTGAAAGACTGGGCACTGGGGAAGGGGGCACGCTTCCCAAACACAATGTACCCTTGCCCAGCACTCACTTGGACATATCACAGTGACGCCATAGCGAATGTGCAAGGGCACATTCCCATCTAATTTCCCACTGGGAAACTTGTTCGTCCAGGTATAACTGGTTACACCAATTCCTGGGAACTGGCTTTCCTTCTATGCAAAAAGAATAGTTACTACTTCAAGTAAGCAAAGTGTAAAGGAAAGAAAAGGCTTATTCCTAGATAATTTATTAAAACCTTCATCACCCAAGGTCAAGTTTCATACAATTACATTGTCTACAGCTTCCTGCACTTTTAAGACTTGGAGTATTGGGTGGAGAAAACATCTCTGCTAACAGGCTAGAGTATCTAAGGCCCTGAAGAAATGTTACCTAATTACACAATTACAGGAGGTACAGAAAGAAGGGTGTGAACTGTCCTTTGGCAGTGAAGATGCAGGACAAGATCCAGCAAACTTCATAGACTCAGGAAGTGGAAAGCATAAGAAGCTTCACAAATTAATATTAACGATGGCAGCAGCTCCCAAGGGGAAGTGAAATCAAGCCATGAGGTTCAGACCCAGCTTTTCAGGGTGAAGGGAATGATTCAGATCTGAGGTTTCCATTCACCAATTATAAAAGTTGAGGCCAGCCATGAAATTCAAGTCAGGTTGACACCACCCTTAAGTTAAGATGCTTCTGGATTTAGGACCAAAATGAAAGTTTCTACTTTACAGGTTCAGGCACCTATCCTAACTGAGCTTCAGCTGAAATGAATACACACCTGAGTAGTCTTTTAGGGCAAAATCTACATGACATCCAAGTGAGGTCACCATGTACACAGTGAAATCACAAATCAAATCAACAAAGACTTCCCAAAAAAGATTTAGTTGCATTGTTTAAGCTCAGGACAGATGTTATTCAGAGAGCTCATGACTAGAAGTTTGTTGGTGTTTTTTGTTTTGTTTTACAGAATGCCTGTTACCACAAAACAAGATTCTTCAAGGATGTCAGTAGCAGGCCTCACTTTGCCCTCTCCACCACCACCAACGATCTCAAGCTAGTTAGGAGACTACAAAATACTTTGAGGATTAAAAAAAAAAAGGCAAGCGAACACAAACCAACCCAAAGCACCCTACACTATAGAAAACAAATGCATACTTTAACATATAGCTTAAGGACTTCATTCTTACCTCATTCATACTCATGAGAATCAAGATTGACACAGTCAAGCTCAAGTGAATAAATCAGGAAACAAAAGCATTTCTCTTCATACTCGTCTTAACTAAACTATTCCATCATGTGAGCAGACATAAAAGATCTGGAGAAAGCCATTTAGCCAAAGAAAAGTCCCAAGATAAACCAAGATGCAAAATTTTATTGAAAATTTATGTCACACATCAATACAGCAACAGCCTCAGGAACACAAGAAAACATTTTTGGTATTAAACACCCAGACTACATGGTGTTTGAGGATTCATTTAAAATATATTGCTTTTTTCTCTATTTTTTTAAAAACAGGTATTATAAGAATGTCATGCACAGTGATTTTCATTAAAATTGTACTTAGTATGTCTCAAGAAAGATTAGAAGTAGGAGCATTAACATTTCTTTGATATCAATGCCAATGAAATGCATTTTAATATCAAGGTATAAGGACTTCAATTAAGAGACTATTATACTTCTTGGAACAGCCTGATATGAAAGGCGCTGAGTCACATTCTGCAACTGATTTTCCTTTCTTCAAGAGCCTATGTAATTATTTAGCCAATAACATTTGTAGTTATGCAAGCACCTATGAGGACAACTGCCTCTCATGCTTCAAGGCATATACTGATTATCTCAAGAGGTCAGGAAGGAACTTCCTTCTCCCACATACGAAGCATAGTTCAGTTCACAGGTTACCTTGTATAATCCTGTGCTTTCCCAGCTCACTGGATATCAGACCTTCACCAGAGGTAGGAAATCGCTTGGATAGACCAATTACCTGGTTCAGTAGGTAAGTCCCAGAGTCCTCATTCACATTTGATGAGCACACCGTCATGTAAGCAGCCTTAATGCAAATGACATCAAAGGTTCATTAAGTGCAAGAATAGGGCAGCTCAGGCTCAGAGAGTTTGAGATTTCACCCAAGCCCCTGCACCTACAGTTTACTATCTCTGAAGACCTAGAGCTAAGACACAATGCAGAGAGACCCAAGTGGAATCAAAGCTGTCCAGTCCTGGGCCTAGCTTTCCTTACAGTAGCCACAGCAAGTGCAGCAATGATTACGTCCCAAGTTCATGGATGGTCAATGTGCCCATTGGCAACATGTTTTCATGTAAGGTTGGCTTGCATAACACTGATGTAGTGTAGTAATGGCACACAAGCACCACAGGTGATGCTCAGTTGCACTCATCTGCTTTAAGACCCATGAAGTGGGACAGTAAAAAGCAGAGAGATGCCCTTGCTTTCCACGTCTCAAACAGCTGCTATTCTAAAGTAAGTACTAGTGCCTCTTTACAACCACACAAGTGATTTGTAGGCTTGGTAACTAACTAGGAGCATGGAAAGGAGGAGCCCTGATGATCACTAGGCAGACAGCAACTACAGCAGAGGGACAAGGGTGGTGATAATGACTCCCCTTAGATTTTAGGTATGGGAATCTCCCAAGGCAGACAGTGGATGCATTCTGCTTTCCAGGGAATGAAACCATAACACAGGGAGTGGATATACATCAGCTAGTTGACATAGACTGGTATGACCTAACTGACTGATAAGGCCCCATTAGTCCATTTGGTTATTCCTTGAAAGGAAAAAGCTTACTTTTCTGAAGCCCCAGAGATGACAAAGAAGCAATCAAAAGACAGCTGGGAAGAAGTTTTCTTCTTTTATCTGCAGAGGACAGACTACGAAGCAACTCCAATTGCTTCCAGCTCCAGGTTATTTGATTAAAAAAGGTGCCTTCTAAGATAAATACCTTGTAGTCAGACAGCATATTAAAGTCACCATTAAGACCAGTTCCACAATCAGCCTCTTATAGGTAAGCAGGACAAATTAGAAAGCCTTTCCAGAGGACAGTGGGATCCAAATAATTTATATTCTTGTTTGGAGGAAATCCCAGGTGCTATAGCGCCCATCATGGTACAAGAAATTTCCTAGAGGTCAGACCAGATGATGAATTGGAGCATGAGCTGGAATCTCCTCATGTGGGCTGTGGATGCCTTGTATCTTCTGGTGGGCTGCTGCCTCAAATTTGCTGGTGGACAGGCCCTGGAGCAAAGCTCTAGGCATAGATTAGCTTGTCCTGTTGCAGTATTTCCAAATTGCCATCCACAAACAGACAAGACCAAGATCCAGGAATAAACCTTCATTGGAAGAACAGTCTGACAGTGCTAGGCATAATCCTGTGTCTGGGCTGCATTTGCAGTTCAGATTCCCACCTCTCACAGGAAAAGGAATAGGCATTGCCTTTCTTCTCCCAAATAAAAAGGCACAGAGCAATAGTTATCTACTTTGTGATCTCAAAGTACTTCCCAGAGTTTCCAGGCAAAGAGGCACTTGGTTTGGTTAGCTTTACACAAGGAACGATGATAAAGCTACAACTGTATTAAATAGTCACTGCTAGTGTTTAATTAGTTATTACTTATACTTAACCACAATTTTGGGGGTTCTCATCAGCCCTCCTCCACACTGCTACGGTAGAACAAGTCTTGCTAAGACAATGAAGGAGATACCCAGAGATGGGATATGGCTTTCAAATATGTTAGTACGAGTCATTGCCTGCTCAGATCACAGCTCTGCTGCCTGGAAGCAGATGATGTGATGTTCAGAGATAAGAGTCTTCTCCCACTGCATCAGGTTTTTTTCCTTGGTGGGTGGCCAGGAGGCCCACTCTGCATTTGGGAGGCATCTTCCCTTCAGGCTGTGCCTAACTACAAGTGTGTCAGAGCTGGGTATGCACCTGCCCAAAATAAATTCAGCATGAACTGCACTGCAGGCACACAGGTCCCCATCAGTATTGATCCAGGATGCACTTCACGGACACAATAAGCAAAAGCCACTGGCTGCAGCATTAATGGACAAAGTGAGCATGGCCTGAGGCCACCTGGCTGAGTCAACTGCAACATATGCTGGCACCGCTTTCCTTTTAACTATGAGGTTTGTAGTAGGGTTGATGAAAACTCTTAAGGCAACATCTAATAGGCACGGAACATGTGCAAGGAAAGGGGTAATCTCTGACCCCTTTTCACAGGTAGGGCAATGAGCAGATTTGGACACACTGCCCTTTACACCCTCAGCTGCAAAGGGACAAGGACATTGGGCACGCATGGGTGTCATTACACAGAAAGACTTCAACCTCACATTCAACTTGTGCAGCTCAGCCCACCACTTGGATCAAGCTAGTGGTCAGGAGTGATCTTCCTAAGTTCAGCGAAGCTAGGTTAAGGCCAGCGGTGCTTGTACAAAAGTCATCCGGTCTTCTCCACAATTTTTATGTATTTTAGATTAGACCATTTAAGATTAGAAATACTGGGAAACAATTCATTATGTCAACTTAGCAAACATTTCTACAGGAAACAAAAGTTGATTTCTTACCAGTGCCAACTCATATAATTATTACCTCCCTCTGTCCAGCAGTACAAATATTTCAGCTACTTGCACTATTATTGCATGACCAGCATTAAAACAAGCCAAACCGACTATCACAGACTGTTTAAACACACCCCTCTTTATCTCCCTCAACCCATGAACACAATTTTTTAATTTAAACGAGATGAGGCATTTTAAAATTGAGACCTGCTCAGAGAAACCCTGCTGAGTTTCACAAATACAGAAGAGGAAAGAGTATCAACACATTACAAAAACAGGAAAAAAACATTACACCAAGACAGACAACGTTGTGGTTCCTGACCTCCCAATGCTACAGGCTACAGCTAAGAGGTCTGTAGGAGCATCTTTTGTTTTTGCAAAACTTGAGTCCCTTCAGAAGCTTACTCTCACTATTTACTCTGTTGCTATCAGGCTGTGTATTTGCCCCACTGTTCCTAGTCCCACCAGCTGGGCAAAGTGATCCCACCAGCTTGCTTTATGGATATACTGATGGGTTTGGGGGGCTGGAATGTTTTAGGATGGCATCGGTCTGTTTGGGAGGGTCTCTCCTTGAGTCCATGAGTTCAGTCCTGAAGCAGGCCGAAAGGAGACTGTAGAGAAGGAACCAGAGAAAAGAAAGATGAATGTACAGAACCCTTCACCAGCCACCAAGAGAGAGACAGTCACTTTTCACCTTCATGATCACAGTATGGGCTTTGGAGGATGGGAAAAGCAGATGTCTTAGCACCTACAGTGAGGGTATGTGACAGGGAGACTTAGAAAGCTGGAAAGTCCCATGTCAAGTGAGTGCCTGGCAAGGAAGATAAAATAACTAGTTCATAGGGAAATCTGATTTCTGTGTCCCAGTCTCATGGGTGCAAATGGTGCCCTGATACTGTTCCCAGTGGCAAGTAGAAGAGGACAAAAGCAGCCAAAGGGGAAAAAAGAGCATCAGCTTCCATTGAGCCCACTTCAAACTTCAATTACTTAAAAACCAGAAGCTGGTGCTAGGGAGAGAGGATGGTGCCTACTGTGGAAGTAGCATATTGATTACATGTCAAGTACTTCCCTCTGAGCCAGCAAAGCAAATGCAGCACATCTTCATACACCTAATCCCATGCTTTTTCATGCTTGCTTTCATTTTAGCAATTCTCTAGTGAGAACACTATCTGAGTGCCTAGAGTTCACAATGCATGCAGGCACAGCACTTCAAAACCAAACCAAATCATGCAAAACCCCACTATCGACTTCTACACCAAAAAATGAGAGTAACTAGGTGGAGGTACAAATAATACCTCCCCACCAGCCCTCTCCCTGCAACAGCAAGCACCAGGATCCATGCAGCTCCCATCTCAGCTGAAGCACTCCAGGCACTGGATAGCTTGGCTCTGTCATGCCTTACTTACGAGGTTACTTCCTTCTCATTTGAATAATGAGCTGTGCTGCTCACTAGACTGAAAGGCAGCCAGTGAGAGCTAGTAGCTGAAACCCTGCTGATATGAGAGAAATGTTTGCTGGGATCTAAGATCCCACTCAGACATAAAAGCCCTCTTCTTGGTAGCCATTGGAAGAGTTTGTGAAAACCCTTCAGTCTTGGGACTTGATGATCCCTACGCATCCTTTCCAACTTGAGATATTCTACGATTTTATGCTACAGCCAATTGAATTTAAGACTGTTCTTAAAACAGTGCTCAGCAGGGTGAAATCCACTACAGGAAATTTTGTTGAATAAAAAGTGTTTTCCAGTGAAACCCTTAAAGACTGGGAAGATACTCCCTGGGAATATTGATGGTAAATGCATTTCACAGCACGGGGGGGAAAAAAAAAAAAAAAAGAAGAAAATTTCCCTCTCCAACAAAAGATGGGCCACTTGTGGTATCTGATAGGGGGGATCTTCTGGCAACTCCACGTTTTAAACAAACGGTGGCAGATCATGAAAAGGGAGTCTAAATAAATGTTGTGTGCTGCTGTTCAAATATGGGCCCCAGGATTTGGCAGTGAAAAAGGAAGAATAGAAACTGCACCAAGAAAACCCCTTCCCACCTATGATCATGAAGGTATTTAGCATAACAGTAAATAAGAGAAAACCATGCACAAAGGAGCAAACAGAGAGAGGAGATAAGACAGAGAAAGATTGTGGTCTGGCACAATATGGTGTGTTGCAGGATTCTGGTCATCTTGTGGGACTCAAAGCTTCCTAATTTTCACCAGATTTGTCCCTTTTATTCCAGAACAGTAAGACAGTTGCATCTGCTGGCCTGATAAATGTAATGCTGGTCTGTATGTGCATGAGAGCAATTATACACTTGTTTTCCAAAATAACTGATTTATGTTTTTAAAACTATCTTTCACCACTATAATCTCATCGTTGCATTTCCTACTCTTCAACACAGATGAAGATTTCCATGTTGTAGGAACGAAAGGGAAATTTCTTCCCACACACACCTAGATAGCTTTTCTATGTTCCCCATTGCTCAGAAAAGTAAACTGAAAAATCAAGCAACTCTTACATCTAGGTTTGACTGTGGAGTACATGTGGATGCAGCTCCTTTTTGAGAAGAAAGGGCCAAAGGCAGCTCACAAACACCCCAGCCCTACAGAGCTCTGGTAAAGCCTACAGCTTCCCACACATTTGAACTTGGTCGTTACATATGCACTTTAGCTCCAGTTTTAACACACACTTTGAATGAAAGCCAACAGAGACAGTTTTTAAAGTACATCTCTACTTATAAAGTGAAAGGCATTTTATTTTAAAGTGAGAACAGACTTGCAAAGGGGTCACTGTGCTGCTCAGTTTGGCCAGCCTGGTAAGGAAGCACTAGCCAGACATCTCCCAGCAACCTGCTCGTATGCAAGGCTGCTCTTACCCAAACCGGTTCCTACAAAGTATCGTCTCTCCCCATTCTCACATAGAGACCCAAAGCTCCTTTATGATCCTTTTTCTTGAGGTGCAATTGCATCTATGAGTCTTTGTAGCCTAAATATCCCTTTGCCGTGAACACATTCCTTCAGAAATTAAGTCATATCCTAGATTATCAAGGAAAAAGCACCAGAAGAAACTGCACCAAAGAACCTATTGCCTGAACATTCATTTCAGCACAGAGGATCTTGCTTCATGGCAGGCTGTCAGCAGAGACAACTGCAGCCACTCTGAACAAAACTGGAAGCTATTTTTCTTCCCACTCCTGGCATCCTTAAAAGCACTTAATCTTTCTCCCCAGTATCTGAGCACACTCAGCAGCTGAGAAAAATGAGTATATAACTGGACAAGTGCCAGAAGACATGCCAAAATAAGTTTCATTAAAGTAAATGGCTGGACTTATACATGCTGGTCTTAAAGGTAACACAAATACCAACCTCAGTTGCCAGTAACCCATCCTATTGATATAGGAAGAACGAAAACAGTAGTTATGGCAAAGCAACTGTCAGCACCAAGTGAAAGCTGTCATCTGCTGCTGTCCATTTCTGCTTACAAAACCGCTTCTTAGCTGAAATGGCTGTAGTTCAGGTGGAGCTTTGAAGACATGCAGCTGAGCGCACAAAGGCCATAATGCCTAGGAGCTAGTAAATAGAAGCTATAGTATATACAATCAGTGTAGATGACTGATAAAAAGAAACAAAAATTATGATAATTTTAAAGTGCCCGACAAAAGAGTCCAGAGCCCCTGGATGCTCCAGCCAGCTCCAGCCATTTTGGCACAAGGCTTTTTTCACACCTCCACAAGACTCCAGCTGACACTAAAAACACACAGGTCGAAATGTGAACACATGCAGAGAACTGGCAGAAAGCCGTGGTATTGCAGAAGTCCTGAGACAAGGCCAAGGCACCAAAATAAATCCCTACAGGCTCAAGTGGGACTTATGTGGTGCCTTGGCCTTGTGCTAACCTCTGTAGAGGAATGAGGTATACCCGCAGCCTCTTGACGCGTGAGCTTACCAGCAGGAACGCCTGCGATCCTAAGCACTACCGCTAGCGGCTACCTACAGCCCGGGCGGCTATTTTCTGTCACCTGATACAGCAGGTGAAGCAATGCCCATGAATGACACCGCTTACAGTCTGTCTGGGAAGTGATTCTCTGACCCAGCCTCTGTAGCTGTGAAGATTTGGGAACAGAGGGGAAAATGGAAACCAGACACTTGGCCATTCTTCTCCCCCTCCTCCTGGCACTTACACCACCCAAAGCAATCCTGGCACAGCCCTGTCAGCTGAGTTCAGATAGCTGCTACCTCTGCCCAGATGGAAAGTTCCTCATGCACAACATGGAGAGTCAGTGACAAAGTACAGTTTTTAAAAACACTTTAAAAGTGTACATGTAGAGTCTTTCTTTGAAGCACCCATTGGTCACAAAGCGATTCTTACGTGTTTCACCATCACTCCCAACCTTCAGCTTCCCATTTTATAGCTGAGGAACCTACAGTATTTACATCCCACCAAGACATCAGCCCTCCAACAGCACCAGAGTCTGAGCACTTGCCTAAGTTGGTGCTCACCGTCCCAGCTCCACATGCCCTTGGCAAGATGCTCAGATGGATACCCTGGAGAAGGCATGGAGAAGGCTCCATGTTTGCTCCTGTTGCCCTGGAGTAAAGAGATGAGCACATCCACCCTGTGCTCCCCAGTTCGGGCACACAGAGGCAGCAGGTTCTGGTCTGCAGGCAGCTCAATGGCACAGCCTGGCTGCACTGAGCCTTGGGGTCTGGCTGGAAGTTAGAAATGCGACACTGAGCCTGTCCTTATTCACACTCCAAGGCTAAAAGGTGAACTGTGTGGGACAAGAAGCTACAGGAGGACCCTGCAAGCAGTCAGGACATGCACTCTGGGAAGGAGGACCGCTTTGTCTCATCACACACGTCATCAAATCTGGATCTCAAATTCAGACTCTCTCAAGTTCTGTACAGAAACTTGGCTTTGGCCAAAGTCCTGGCATTGATTTCTACCAGCTCTGACCATGGGGTTAACAAGCAGCTACGCTGTTGGGAAGGATTTTGCCAACACAGTTCTCTACAAGGGTGTTGCTCTTGGTTGAGCACCACGTTGTTACAAGCAACTATGCAGAAGCCTTCTGTGTCTCTCTCCTCTCTCGCTCTTCCCCACTGTCCTCACTGCACAGGTCACTGCAAGCACACTCATACTCACTGCTTCTGGAGCAAGTGCTGGTGCTGCTGCTGCTGCTGCTGCCGGTAGGTCTCAATCGTGTGCTGGGGAAGATACTGCATGAGTTCCAGGGACTCTTTGATTTTTAGTAGCATTTCATATGTCTCCCGTCCTCTCACCTGGATCACAGGAAAAAGAAAAGGGGGAAAAGAAAAGCCTTGAGGGACTGCATCTGTAGTCCCTAGTAACAGCTACCTCAGCAAGCTTTAGAGAAAGTCAAGTAAACAACTATAGCAGGATGCAAATACTCCGTCTATGCAGTATGTGTACGCAATAAAACCATAAGCTTTTTGCTAGAGGTACAGCAGATACCGTTGAAGAGCCATAATCTGATACTGTAGGCTAATGAACATCTTGGGGTTGTCACCTGGCTTGATGTAAATATACACCAACCAAAAGCAATAGTCTGATCCATTCTGTGAGACAGAAAATGTCATTACCTGCCTCAGATGTAAGCAGATCTGGTGCTCAATCTTACATGCCTTGAGGAAAAATAATACTTGAATTTGGGTGCTGGTTTGGATCTCCCTTCTCTAAGCACACCATGTTTTGTGACTTACCCAATTAAATACGGCTTATGGGGAAGCAGCTAAACAGCCAAATACAGATGCTTCTTGCCCTTTCTGATCCAACACTTCCTACAGCGTTTTTCACTTCTATCACTACATTACAATGAAAATACATATGAAAACCACAGAAGTATCCATTTTTGTCAGTAAGACAATACTCATTATTTCTAGAGAAAGCACAAGTGCCACAGACCCAGAAATGACAGAGAGGGAAACCCAGCTCAGTCTCCAGGACAGTGTTTCCACCAGGATAGACAGGTCCTGTGGGAATATTCTCACATGCCCTGCACAAGCCACTCTCAGTTAGCAGCTAATGGCATTTTTCGTATTTTTTGTTTGAAATATGTTTTTAAAATAGGTAGCTCTGGGGATTTAAAAAAAAAAAATTCCGTATCCTATCCCCATCCTCCATTCTCTCTGAGGTTCAGGTAAGCAGCTGATGACTCAAGACACTGAGGAAGATACTAAATATAGGGCAAATGCAAAGATAGAGAGAACTCACTGGCAAATATAAGAGCTCATCATCTGGGGAACGTCTTTTTTTGATAGATGTCATCTGTATGCCATGAGTTCCTTGTCGAAAAGCTGGAAGAGAAACCCCCAAAAACATCCTATTAGAGGGGGGGGGGGGGAAGAGAAACAACGAAGAAAAAAAAAAAGAGATACAAAAGAGACAAGTAGTATATGGTCAGCTCAGATCTGCAGTTCTCTGGAAGGGTCTTCTGCCTGAGCCACTCCAGAACTGTGCTTGCAGTGCCTGGATCCATAAGTCAGACATTGAGTGGCCACCCTGCTTGGCCAAACACATCAGCCAAGGAGCACTGGAAAAACCCCAGCAAGCTATACCTAGAACAAGCACTGGCTTTTTGCAGAAAAGACTGTGGGCTTTGATATTGCAGTGCTCAGAAGCTCTTGGTGATCTGTGAAGGTGAGACAACAGGCAAAGGAGCACGCACAATTCACTGTGAAAATTAAGCTCCCCCTCAAAGCTGCCTCCAGTTAAAACCTACTGCTTTGCTGTTCAGCCTAGTGCCAACACTGAGTGTAGGTGGGAAGCCAAAGCTGGGTTTCCCCATCTTGCATGTCTTTAGAGCACAGAGAGGCCACTTGCCAGAGCCCTTTGGATGCACAACAGGGTTTACATGCAGTCCTAACCTAGATCCCTGTGGCTGGAAGCCACATGCTGCAGCACAAGACACTGGCTAGAAGGAGCAGAGAATGACAATAGAGTCTTGAACAAGCAGTAAAGGTTCTAAATGTGGTTACAGAATCCCAGCTGTGCACCTTGAGGGTAGCAAATAAACACGCCCTTCAGCCACCACTGACAGGGGTCATCTAACACAGGCAGCGCTGCGAGGGAGCCTGCAAACCCAGACTGCCAAATGCTGTTTTGTGAACACCAGCTCATTTTTCAGGCTGATTGACCCCAGGAGAACAGATGTCTAATGCCCTGCTGCCTCCAAGCCCATGCACAAGCACTGTTCTGCCCCATGGTGCAAGCACCAGGGTTGCACCTGCACCTGGTGACAGCGTGATTTGCAATCTGCCCAGCTCTGCCAGCTACTTACGGCGCTTCGTACCATCACCATTCTTTGTGCTGTCGGAGACTTGTTGCTTGCGGATGCTGTCCTCGTCTGCTTTGCGATCTCTACCTGGGCAAGCACAAATGCGGGCTTCGAAACAGCGGCGGCCCAAGACTTGCCCACTGGGAAGAGAGGCATGAGGAAACATCAGCTGGTAGTTCAGATGTGGGCCAGCAGCATCCCCCAACTTTACACCAGACTATGCACAGACAGACCCAAACCTCCCATTTCCCAGTCAAGATGTCCCAGGTGTTGGGCAACTCCCACCTGCAAAGATTTGAAAAATATCCTATGGTCTCTCACATCAAACGGTCCCTAATGATGTGCAATGCTGCCCTGAGCAGAAGAGGAGCCCGAAGACCACCTCTCAAGCAGAGGGCTACACTCATGACGCACTACTTACTCTCTGGTTTCCAGTGTCACAATGATGAGGATCGGGCGACGGTTCATACCTCCCACACAGCTACTGTTACACATGAAGTTGTACAAGACTGTTGTGAACTCCGTACCAACCTGGATGAGACAAAGGGGATGAGCAGAAGAGATGGTGGATGGAAAGCTCTGCTTTTTCCAGCCTCCCCTCTTGTACTTCCACAGCTCTGCTGCAAGCAGACTAGCAAGACATAGGCCCCACCACAAGGCTTCCTTAAAAGAAATTAAGAACTCCTGTTCTCAAGGAATAAAGAGGGTGTATTAAGAGCTCGTTTCTGACAAAGGGGAAAAAGGGATTCATTGTGATGAGGGTGGGGGAAGTACAAGATTCTGACTCCTTCGATTAGTGTTGCCTTTTATGTGTTGGGATGCCACCACCCCGAGCTCATAACATACCTGGGGCGGCTCGTAGGGGACCAGCACACTCTGCCTCCCGGTGATGGGATCTTCTACATACTGGGCATGGCTGTTCCCTTCCACCCTGATCAGGTGGCTGGGAGGCGCAATCTGCCCTGCAAGGGCAAGGGAGCAAAAAACAAGAGACATTGTTGAGTGAAGCAGAGCCATGCACAGGGCAACAAGATCTTCCGCCAAGGGAAACCCTCCCACCTGTCCCCAGAGGTCTATTGGAGCACATGCATGCCTCCTGGCCCTTAAAGCATCCCTTTGCAAGGTCCCTGCTGCCAGACATCAAAGGCAAAATAGACTTCATCAAGCTCATACTGGACACCTGTGAGTAAACTTGAATATGGTTTTCCCAGGATTCCAGAGTAAGAGAGCCCAAATATCAGCTGAATGGCAGCTCATGGCAACTCTTCCAGCAGATAACTCCCTGTGGATTTTCACAGCAGCCGAAAGCCTTTTATTTTCCTTCCCGTAATGCATACACAAATTCCTTCAAGTACCGATTACTACTCTTTTCCCCATTTGACTGCTAGCCCTCTTCTGTTCCCTCCCATCAGTCCTGATCCTGAGAAGCTAAAAATGATTGAAGCAGCAAAAGAAATAGGCATTTAACTAATGGTCAGCTTGAAAAATCATGCTTGCTTACAGCAGCAGCAGAAGGGAACATGAATCTTTTTTGTTTCTAGGCCCTTTTCCAGGAATTAAACCAAAAAGTTTCCTTTCTGCAATTTTCTTCAGTGTTTCTCAGAACTTACTTGTATATTGTAGGACAGAAGTCTGTTACAGGTTCATTTCAAGAATTTGATTATTGTTTGAACTGTTCTTTTCTTAAAAACACAGCATATTTCTAGAGAATTAATTATTTCAGAATAAGAATCCATAGTTTT
Source organism: Coracias cyanogaster (assembly GCA_033124195.1). Classification (NCBI taxonomy): domain Eukaryota; kingdom Metazoa; phylum Chordata; class Aves; order Coraciiformes; family Coraciidae; genus Coracias; species Coracias cyanogaster. The sequence continues at coordinate 12,318 of JAVSBS010005020.1, read as the reverse complement.
AGTTTTTTCTTTCTTAAAACTCCATTACTGAACGAGATATCAACCCCCCAAAAATCCAGTTGTGTCAGAAAAGCACATTCTAATAAGAAAAACTATTTTGAAGCACTGTCTGAATCTACTTTGATTTTATACTTCTGAAGTCCATGCTTGTTTTTGGGCTCGTCTAGCTACTTGCACTGAAACCTGCAAAGGGATCCAGGCTTATAAGACATCCTGCTAACTGACACCAACCAGGTATTTTTACAGTAGGAGATAAATAATGCACATAGAATAAAACAGATGCTCATCTGAACTTATGTGAACTTAAGCAGCCAAGGCATAAATGAAGCCCAGCCCATGAGTTGGCAGAAAACCCCAGGACATTTTTTAAATAGCTGCTTCTTTTCTAACACGAGGACAAGCAAGTAAAAGTTTAAACCACTAATACTGAACTGATAGCGTTAAATGTACAGGAAGGTTGCCTACAGTTGATGCTGGCACTTGGTGTTATCCTGCTAGAGATAAACAGCCCCTCCATCTCTGAGTTGTGGATTAAGGACTGGAGATGATATTGCATCCTGTTACTAGATCCCTGTCCCAGCAACATGGAAGCTCATTCCTGAGCACAGGAACAGCTGCTTCTCATTGCGCGAGCAAAAGCAGAGCGGGGAGAGGCTGCCAGAAGGGCATTGCCTGCCGTGGGGACAGACATCCAACCTGGGCAGGCATGGGGTTTTATTTCAATATTTTCTTCCCAAGGACATGCTTGTACAGGGACAGCTCAAGTGTAGTATTAAGCTTCCTGCTAAGCACAGGAAATAAAAAGCTGCGCAAGATGTTGCAGGGAGGTTTGCTGTGAAGCTGCCGCCAAATCCCTGCACTGGCCACTCATGAGCCAAGCAGCTTTGGAGAGAGACTGCCAGCAGAGCACCGCCCTCCTCACCCTCGTTGAACTCCCGGCTCAGCTCGTGGTTCGGGCAGCGTTTGACCACTTCAGTGACATGTTCAGCTTTCTTATAGACTGGCATAGCCCTGATGACAGCTCCCTGAGGTGGCGGGGTCATCACTTTGATCTGGATGGGACACGTCTTGGCGATCTGGCAGTACAGTTTTTTCAGTTCGGTGGAATACTGGATAGGGAAAAAAAAAAGAGCAAGAGAGAGTCAGGATGTTCAGCTAGAGTTGGAAGTATGCCAGAAGGATGGAGATGGATTTGTGCACAACTGAATGCACCAGCTACGTGTGCATTGCATTTGTTCACATAACAGCCACACTTCCAGACAAGTGGCAAAAACCCTACACCTTTACCTGCTTCAGAATAGCAGAGTATAAATCTACATCTTAGTTTTCCCAAAGGCAAAAATCTTCAGGTAAAGATGACTGCTTTTACACGAACAAATAGTCTTTATTTCTCTTGGGCACACACGCCCTCTTCGAAGGGACACACATTCCCACTTAACAAAACAGACACTATTCTTTTCACAACACCCTGTAATCCTGGAGGCACTGGAAACCACAGATGTAAAGTGTTTCATCCTGTTTTGTAAGAGGCCCTCCTACTTCTGCAGAAGGATGAAATAATAACATGAACCTTGGAACTGAGCAGTACTTGAAAGCAAGACCCTGACCAATCTGGGAGTTGTACCAAATCTGACATTTCAGTCATTTTTTAAAAGCATTCCATACCTCTGCTGACCACCTCTGTAGCAATTTCCACAGTTGTAAACTCAAAGCATTATGTCCACAAAAGAGGTAAAAAATGAAAGCATTTATTTTTTTTTAATAATCAAAGTTCAGAAGGGTTGAACAGCACAAAGATCATGTGCATAGTGAGATCTAGAGCACAACCCACCAGCTGACTCCAAAAGAGAGGCTGTGATCCTGCAATGAACACCTGGAGCAGAACAAGATGCTCTTTTTCATTGTGCTAATTTGCAGTATATTAGATTCCCTCTTTTCATAGGTTCCCCACTAAAGCAGTAACACTGGTGCAGCATTTTTCTGAAGCGTGTTCACATCTAGAAACCTTTACCCAGAAAAACATCAAGGCATGGGCTGAAATTGTTGGTTTCTGCTCAAAAAAATCTCACTGAAATAAGGGCACATGTTTAGCAGGAATGGCTGCAAGGAAACTTTTATGTGGTTCAGTACAGTGTAAGCCAAATCCATTTTCCCAAATATCCCCCATGAAGGAGACTCCCCATTCTCCTCTGCTGTACAAGGTTCTTTCAAAATACAGCACTTTCCATCAGTACTGCAACTCCAGAGGCATTCAGTTTGCTCCTGGTGCTCAGACATTTCTGAGTGCAGAGCTCTCCCAGTAACTCTAACCACGTAACCCACCAGAATTGCATTTCCCCACTTCCATCTCTTTGGTTCTTACAGATAAAGAAAAGTGAAAGCCTCAGGGTGGTTGTTTTCTCAAAGAATGTCTCTAGCAGCTGTGGAAGATACACCTCTGGTCCCAGCTGCTCAAATAGAGCATCAACAGGTTCATACCAGTCGAGAGCACAACTTGGCCATCCACGCTGCCGCAATGGGAAGAACGGCGCAAGCATGGGTGGGTGACGGGTGATGTGGCAGCAGAAGGATTAGCTAGCGATATACAGGGATTATTTGCATTTCAAAGTGTACACATTGCTAACACAGGAAAAACCAAAGCTGGGACAGACACTGAGGAAGAAAGAGGGATTAAAAATAAGGCAAGCCAGTCCCTTCCCTCCTCACTCAACGCCACCCTGCCATATGGCAGAGAAGATGCTCCAGGTACTTAAGCTAAGGAAAAAAAAAAATTCTTTAAAATGCAAAGGCCAAATTGTGCAATGTATTTTATGTGCCTGCAGGCTAAAGATTAAACCTACAAAGGATTTACCCAGCCCGCGGAAACGGGGAACATGCCAAACAATTACAAAAAAAAAGTTGCGAAAGATCTAGATGGTGATTTATATCGTACATCTTTTTAACCTAAAATTCCTCATTGTTTTTTAATTAAAAAGCAATTCCTTGCTGAAGGTAAGAGTGAGCTCACTATGTTTTCTTTTTACCTCAAGAGGTAGGAAAAGAATCACGTATATTTGAAAGAGGAAGAAAATTTAGAAAGCATTGTTTCCCTCAACACCTCAGTTTGCTAACAGCGTTGCGAAGGTTTCAAGGACAGAAAGCCTCAAACATCTCAAAAAGCCAACTAATTGCTTGGATGCCTTAACATCATTGAAGTGTAAAGAAATTGGGCACTCAAAGTCAATAGGCTTAAATGAAAGCATAAATATGGAAGTGTGATGGCGCAGGGAGGGCACAGCACACACCAGGAGCCAACGTGTCCGGTGTCTGCAGGCATTCAGAGAATTGAACAAATGGAAGGAGATACACGCCCCTTGGTCACGGATCAGGGGTGTTGGTGTTGTCTGTAATTTATGTACAATATCTTTAAAGAGAGAAAGCTGGGGTTACAAGAAGGGACGGGGAGGGGGGGGGATAAATAAATAAATTATTGCTTTCAGAAAGACAGGTGAGGTGCCCAACACCAGCATGAATACCAAGGCTCCAGATCAAAGAACATGGCCCCTATATCAGCAAAGGAAGGGAGCTGCTCTTCACGTACCCTTTGGCATCTCCACTGTCAAACCCCTCTGGCTACAACCAGCAAGGAAGGCATTGAACCTGCAGCTTAAATTCACAGAAAGCGAAGAGCCAAGCACTAACAGGTTACAACGAACAAGGCTGTCCAACAAAGATATAGATATAGTCCCCAAAACACAGGGCAGACTCAAGAGCTCTGACCAACACCTTGAATATGGCATGTCAGAAAAAGAGGGTGACCAGGAGCCCACCTCTGTTTCAGGACACAGTCAGGGCAAAGGGAAGCAAGCAGCAGCACCCAGCACAGAGGTGGGCGAAACAGCAGGAGGGCTGCACTGCCTTTCTGTCACCCAAGTGCAGGAGGAGTTCAAGCCTCATGGGCACTACACAGGGCTTGAGGACGTGGCACACAGCCATGATTTCACATCTACCCCAAGGACGGCTGCCCGCGAGCGTGTAATCATTGAGTGGCTGGTCACTTAACACCAGTGTAAATCTGTCCACGGGGTACCTGCTGTCAGACAGTGAGGGGCTTGAGTTTCCTACCCGTCAACTTTGCTGCAACCGTGGGTAATCTGATGCCCAGCTATCTATTGGCATAAATAGATGTGAACAACTAGGTCGTGGTGGCTTCATACTGGATCAGTGATAATTGCTATATCCACAAAGCAAGACAGGATATTATACATAGATTTCAAAGCAAATAAGCTTAAAAAAACCCCAAACCACCCCAAACCCAAGGCAGGAGCTGTCTGTGCATTCAGAGAGTGGCTGCAGGCAAGGGTCACCCCTCCCAGCACAAGTGCCTCTCCTCAGCAGTCCCCAAACCACCCACCTTGCAGGAGGTGACAGACCTCCTGCTCACTGTTTTGCTATGGGAGCAGATAGATGCTCTCTGCATGGGGGGGGAAGCTCATGAGACAATTCCCAGAATTACTATTAATCAATGCACTTCTGTTACTTGCTTGAGTAGGAAAACTAAAGTAATTAGAAGCAAAAAATACCAAAAAATGAGCTTGACCCAATCAACAAGCCTATCATTCAGCAAGATCACAAAAGTCATTATCTAGCAGCAGGAACAAAAGTTGTGCCAACAGCCTGAGGAGCACAAACACCCTTTCTACCAGTCATGTGGACCACAAAGTTATTTAAAACAAAAGAGTGGAGCCTGGCAATGTGTTATCTGTTCAAGAGGGAGAGGAAAGAGCTTTGGCTCAGACTTTTCTTACTTTTCTTTGGGGTTTGAGTGCTGCATATCATGCCCAAATAAGCAGATTTCAAGAGATTGCTAAGAACACCAGTGAATTTAGCTTTTTGCTTAATAATATATTTTAAAAGAAAAGAAGAAAACATTCCAGTGCCTGCAGCTCTGCCCTCTCCCCACCTGCCTGTGCAGACATACTGTATTACCAGCCAGGGTGCCAAGAGTAGGTTATTCAGTATTACAATACACACACGCCAGCTACCATCAGGCAACACCTGTCTGATTTCTTAGCAAGTCCCTTCTCCAGAAGTTGTGTCAACACAGGATTTTAAAGAAGAAAAAACATTTTTCACCTCTCAAATGGAGAGTTTTTGCTAGAAAGGACAGAAGTCTCCAGTGCAATACAAGCTGCAATGGCTTTTCACTGAGCTTTCAATTCCCCTGCAAAACTCTAGTGAAGTTCCCCAAACACTACTTTGGAAATCTACCTCTAACATCTATTTTCCCATCTGATCTAGCTGAGGGATTACAGTCCCTAAGTCTTTAAAAGGAGCAGGGCTCTGTCAGCTCTATGAATGCTGAGAGATATCAACTTGAAGGTGATCCCAGAGGTTGGCTTACGGCGTGACAGCTCCCTGAGCCTCTGCTCAGATCAACAGGTCTTTCAAATCTTTTGCAAACTTCTTTCAAGCAGTCACGTTTTAGCTCAACTCAGTTAAACACTGGATTCATTTTACTTGCCGCTTTCAAAGCCATCCGTCAGCTATGTTTTCTCCTCTATCAAACTAACTCCAAGAAGGAGAAAAAAAGAACAGGTTAGAAGAGCGGGAAAGCAACATTTACTTGCACTGAAGTATTCACAGATAAAAAGAGTCACAAAAAACAGAAAATCACCTGCATAAAGTTCATTCATTTAGGAGAAAAGAGGCAGTGGGAAGAAAGGAAGTTACTTCCTAAGAATAAATTTGAGATTTATGTGTGCACCTTCCGTGCTTTTGTTTTGATGAACAGTGATTCAACTTTTCATTCACAAAACACCGTTGGGGGCACACCAGATACACGTGTGCGCAGATGCATACACGCTCTTAGGACCTGACTTGCACCCGGAGGACGCTCAGTGGGGAAGCCCAAGGAGAGCTCTACCAGGAGCACTGCGGACATGGATGTCCACCACTTAACAGCTGCCTTCCTGCAGCTCCAGAAAAAAAATGGGGCGGCTTCCTTGCTAGAAGCTGTAGCAGACATTCAAACCACGGGCAAGACTGAGGGATCCCGCGATCACCAGCCCTGATGTGTGCCTGCAGATCCACCACGCGTGGTGACAGCCCACCAGGCAGGCGCTCCATCCCTGGCAGGGGAAAGCACCGGGCGGCTGCCGGGGCGGATGGGAGCGGGCGGGGGATGCTCACGCAGCCCCACCACCGCTTCGCAGACATTTACCACAACACTCCGCCCCGGGGCAAAGGAAAAAACATGTCACCCGCTTTTCCCTCTGGAGGAAGGGCAGCGATTCACCCAAGGGCGTCTGCCTCTGCAGAGGCTTAAACTTCATTTTCCCCTTGAGCTCCTCTCTGCCCCCCTCCCTCGCCCGGCGCGCACGAACGGTGCTGCTGAGCTATTAAAATCCTTCCTCCGAGCGCTTTTCCCCGGGAGCCGCAGCCAAGGGCCGCCTGTTGCCACCTGTCAGTCGCGGGGATTAATTACCTGCGCCGGGCGGGGAGCGGCACATTCCTCCCCGGCCTCGCCCGCCGAGATGTTGACATCAGGCAGGTGGGCCCCGCGTCCCCCCGGCCGGCAGCGCGGAGCGGACGGGAGGGGAGGGAACGGAACGGGAGGAACGCGACCCACGAGCTGCGTGGGGACGGCGGAACCCGCCGGAGAAGCGGGAGCGGCGGGAGGCACTCCCAGCGCCGGGCCGGCGGCAGCGGTGCTGCGCCTCGGAAACCGTAGCGAAAAAAAATTTAAAAAAAATGTAAAAAAAAGAAAGAAAAGTGTGTTGACCTGCTTAGGTAAACGGGGAAGGGGAGGGGCGGCGGGGAGGAGGACGGAGAAGCGTAGCCTGCGGACAGGGATTCAGCGGCGCGGTGCCCGGCCCCGGCCCCCGCCGTGCGCAGCCCGCCCGCTCCCCGCCGGCCGCCCCCGGGCTCGGCCCCCGCGCCGCGCTCTGCGACCCGAAGGAAGCTGGCGCGGCTCCTGCGTCCTGCTACGGCGCGATGCAAAGGGAGGGAAAACAAACACAGCCAAACAAAATATCAAAAATCAGGCTGTCCCCTCCGGCAGCCGCGGAGCTGCGCGCAGAGCCACCGCGCAGCCCCACGCGCAAACCCGGGGATGTCCCCAGCGCTGCCCTCCCCGCCACCACCCGGCCGATGCTGAAGCAGGCTGAGAAGAGCGCGCAGGGGGACACGTATCAGTGGTCATGCTGTTGGAGACCCCCTGAAATTCCCCAAAATACTGAATTTGGAGCATCTGCTAGATGATCAAAGCTTTAGGAAAATGAGACTGCTCACTCATATGACAACACTTCAGCACCTTCCTTGAGGCTCCATTTTTGTTCAAAGCTACCTTGATCAGGATGTAGCATCTGCTTGAGGAATACTTGCACCTAACGTTGTCAGCATGGCCACAGTAACAAAGGTAGCACTGATACTTTCCCATATTACTTTTGCACTGTGGAACAGTTGTAGGTTTGAAAACGTTACATCTGAGGGCTTCTGCATTTCAGCTTCGTATCTGCAGACTCACTTCATCAACAAAGGAAGACCTCTTGAGGTTTGGCTTGAAAACACTTTAAATGAACAACAACAACAAAATAATTCACTGAAAAATATCCTCTTCCAAGAGGAAAAAAAACCACCAAAAAACTATGCGAAACTTCAGAGGCAAGTCAGGAATTATTTTACGAGTGTTTTTGATACAACACAATGGCTGTAAGGGAAGGCTTTACTATTTGATTTTGTTAGTTAAGCTCTCTTCCTTTGCTAGTCTATTTTAGCCTTAAGTCTTTTTGAAGTTATTTTCTTTCAAAACCAAAGCCATAAGACTCCTGCTGTCAAGTGACCTTACCTGGCCTATCCAGCTCACAGTCTGCTTGTGGATTGGATCCAGTTTCTCCGTCAGTTTCTAAGATGAAACTTTAGCAGTACCAAGTAAGTCTCAGATGCTAATAATGTCTGGCAATTTGCATTTCTGACAGACTACTTCACACCAGAAATTTTGCAAGTGAGGTGAAGGTATGAAACGAGAGCAAATGTGCTGAATGCCAACGCTGAGCCAATGCTGAACAACATCTTCCCCAGTGGGTCACAGGGAGTGCCCGCTGATGGCGGGATCCCACGTTACAAAACAGTGTGGGAATTTTCACTGAATAAAGTAGCTTCTACAGGGAGCACTTATTTTATGTTATTACTCCAAGTTTGAAGTACACTCTTGGATATCTTCTTGCAAACACAAGTTTACACACATCCACAAACACCTGAGAGTTATCCTGACTGTAACACAGGTCCCCCTGATGCAATATAGCCAGCCAAAGCACAGGCACTTTGAGAGCATACCAGATGCAGGACCCTGCACTGGCTTCCAGAGGATCAGAGTATCTTCCAGCTCATGACGTCATGATCTCCCTGTGATGCTATTTTCATATGCTCTGCTGATTAACTGACGTTACTATGGCAAATTTACAGGTCATCGATAAAACACTGTGTGGTATCTGCTTCCTCAAAGGACTTTTCTTTAAGATAATTTAGCAAATAAAGCCTCCTGTGTGTGGGAGGCTGAAACCTAGGTCTCCCTGCGACTTCTTTATTACAAACGCACAACATCACAGCCTGTTTGACTACCAAAAGATACAACACTAAGAAAAATACACTGTAGAAAGTCTACTTTCATGCTACCCAAACTCACCTAAAGGCTACGAAGCGTTGAAGTTCTGCAGAATAATGAGGAATGAGCAAAGTTAGGCTAAAATGTTAGTCAAAATTAGATGTGAAAAAATATCCACTTCAATTATTGAATGATAATTAGTAGGCCAATAACATTTGTCTGGAAGATTTTTAATCATTACAGTGAATGCAGAAGAAGTTCCATAAATAACTCCATTGCATTTCTTCCTTCCTTTCACAGCTCCACTATCCTCAAAGACACTCAACTGCTTCATACCCTCCTAGCAGGAGAGGAATCCACTGCAAAGTGCTACAGTGAAGTTACAAGTATTTGCATCTGTATAAAATACACACACCTGCTTGCAGGTAATGCAAGAAAGTGTACAGTACATATATACCACATGTGTTTGCTTACAAGAAACTAAGAAGAAACTATGTTGATTAGTAGGACAGCAAGTGTTACACCAGCTAGACACTGACAATGACATGACCAGCAGTAGTCCTTCCAAGCAGTTTGACTCACTACACCAGAAGGTATACACCAAAGCTGCAGGTAAAAACCTTCAAGACTTGATTTAACAATTAAAAAAAAAAAAACCAAAACCAAACTTCAGTGTATGTCTAACTTTTGGCAGTACTGTTAACCACCACCCGCTTAAGTGGGTATGCCTCTGCATACAAGCATTTGTGATGGTGAACTTGGGCTTCAGAAAGGTCTGATTCAACTTGTATTTTAAAGGAAATCAAAATTTTCTTATAAAGGACTCCAGAAATGAACTAGAAAGAACATATTCACGCTCCAAACAACAAACCACATACTGCTCCTGAGTCATGTGCCTCAGCCATTGAGCACCAGAACCTGTTCTGCCCATGGACTGTTTTCGATAAAGCCCAACTTGGCCATTTCAAACCTCCTTCTAGCTTGGTGTAGGGGATTAAACCTTCTTACAATCCTCTGTCTCAGGTTCAGCCAAAGAGGAAGGCTGCTGTTTGTTTCCTATTAGCCTCCCAGATCTCACTTGTTTCAAGTCCACATGTTCCAGCATGTGCCATCCTACCAGAAAAACTCCCAAAACTCCAACCAGCCAGAGGAAACATTGTCTGAAATAATCAGAAACCAATTTTTAGTGCATCTCCCAGTCACTTCTGTCTCCTACTGAAAGTCAAAGGGTGATGAACTCAAACCATAAGGAAGGAAGAAACACAGCAGCACATAGAAGTTGTCCCTACTGTTTCTGTGCGTGTCCAAATAAGATAAGCAAGTTACAAAGCAAAAATCCTAAAACTCTACAAAATAAGCCTGTTCCTACTAAATCTAACCTGGTTTCATCAACATGAATCAGCTGTAAGAGTGCCAGACAAGTAGGTCAAGCCTTAGAGTCCCCTGAAGAGTAGACATAGGCTTTGTGTCCTCAGCAGTTTGGGATACAGTCACAGGTTCAGATAGCTCCACACCAGCTGAAAATCAAGGGGAAGAAGCAGGGTACAATGAAATGCCAGATTTAAGACCTAATTCAAACTCTTTTTAGTGCCCTTATCTGCAAATAAGGAAATTTCATTAATATCTCAGAGGAAAGTAAATGAGTCATTAGTACAGTTATCTGTTACAGCAGAGGGAAGCCACGCTGGATAAGAGAACATGTTAAAAAGGAGAAAAAAAAAAAAGAAAAAAGAACACAGCAGTTGTTCTGGCAATATAGTCTTTTCAATCAGCAACATCCCTAGCCTGCCGTTGAGGGGCAGAGCCAGACCCAGAGGTATCAGGCGCTTTGCCACAGGCAACACCAGCCATTTAACACCCTGGAAATCAGGACTCTTTGCTAGATGGTGAGAGATTTCCATCCAAATTCTGGCTTTTTCCAAAGGGATGACCCACTTGCAAAATGCCACAGGGATGGTGTAGTGTAAAGGTAAGAATGTGTGTGCCAAATATGGGCCCATCTTCCTAGCTAGGTGACTGACAGGCTCACACTCTTATCCTGATAGGCAGCTACAGGAGAGAAAATTCAAGTGATTCAAAGCTAAAACTGTGTTTAATGTCTTCTGACCTCTCATACTTAACACCTTTGGCTGGATACATTTTTTTTTCCTTTTCACTCTTAATTTAGGATTTAGATTAAATGGACTCTAATTAAAGGACAAGTAACCCATGAAGAAGTTCACATAGAGAATATTTGTATATTTTCCTTACCTTCCTAAAGTGCAGCTGAAGACATAGTTGGACTTCTGTTACCTATTAAGCCTATTGTGCACAAGGCCATAAGAGATCCCTCTTTAGTTTCCCCATAACTCACATGGATGATCAGCTTCCCTACTCATTCCAGTTGGCCCAGCAACAATCCTCCTGATGGTGAGCACATTACTGACACAAACTGCAGGACATCTTCAGATAGCGTAGTTCCACACAAGCAAGGGATGCCAGATTTATTTCTAAAGGAGGCTATTTTCATCAATATTCATCCAGATGAAAATCTGGCAGGTCTGGCTCAGCTGTCTCTTCAGATGGTGCAACACACACACCTTCAGGTCCTGAATGTGTGCACACGACAGCTCAGGACTCTCCCACAGTTGCCCTCTGTAGCTCTTTTCTTCATCCAAAGTTTCCATCCAGAGGCACAGGTGACAGAACCAGTGCACATGCTCTGGGATAACACAGCCCTTCCCAGCTTGGAAAACACAAAAAACATCTAACATCCTTTCCTGTGAAACCTGAGGTTTATTACTATACTAAAATCCATAGCCAAAACACATCAGGTCTTTCCTAGGCAGACAGCAAGACACTCTGTCTCTACAATGGACTAAGCAGTTGGAGCAGGTGGATGAGTGGGTATTTTCTTGGCTGGGCATGCCTACTGCAATGTCATGCTATGACCAAGCACAGGATTGCTCCCTGGCTGTCCTTTGAGTGGGGAACCAGCCACTGTACCCCATGGAGCAGGGCTGGTAGCTAACTGGAAGGCCAAGGGTCTCAGCTGTGAACTTGAATGCTCTGACAGAATAAGGAGCCACCAGCCAAGTCAGTCTATGAGCGCGTTCTGTAAGCGCTCTCTCGACAAAGACTGGACGGCTCTGATGGAAAAAGGCAATCCCCATTCTCTCCTGCTCGCCTTCCTTTCCCCCACTGTTCATTCCACCTGAGGGAAAGTACAGATACCTCTCCACTTCAACCTTCTAATAAAGTATTAATGACACCTATGGGAGGTGATGGAAGGAAAGACAAAAAGTATTAAATCTGACAGGCTCTCAAAGTGGCAGTGCCAGTAAAATGCATCATTAAAGTGAGTAATTTTCCTGTTTACTTCATACGCTCCGAGCCAATCCCCCCCTTCCTCCCCGCCTAAGATGTGGGCAGAACCCATCAAGGCAAAGCTTTGGAAGCAAGCAGCAGCGTCCCCAATTTCTACATAAATGCTGCAGGCCAAAGAGCAAAGGCAAGTTCCAACTGAGCCCTTGACAGTAATCAAGCACTGCGGCGCCTCTGGTCTTGTCTTGTGCATACCTTGCAAGTAGCATCATGTCTTTCCACTGAGATTACACTGGCAGCACACACAAGTGCCTTGTTCCTTTGCTTCCATCTCAGAAAAAGTCCTGAACACGCCCCTGGGGGGGGGGGGGGGGGGGGGGGGGGGGGGGGGGGGGGGGGGGGGGGGGGGGGGGGGGGGGGGGGGGGGGGGG
>JAVSBS010005018.1:0-10053 GCA_033124195.1 Coracias cyanogaster | reverse complement strand
CGAGGTTTAAATATGTGGAAGATTTCAAAAATTTACCAGAGGCCCAGTTCAGTGAGAAAACTCAGCTAAAATCTAAATGAAAGATCCAGATTGACTGAAAATCTGGTTCTCACCATTCAAGACCTTAGAAACTCATATCCTGACTACAAGAATCCTGGGTCCTTGGTTTGTAAAGCACAGGAGTGAGTAAGTCAAACAAGGAGCTGTAACCGTGGCTGGCAGAAGAGGTTTATAATGAAATAGAAAAGGGCTGTTCCATGCCAGTACAGCAGAGCACAGGGAAGAAGCTGCCACAAAGGGGCTGTCCTGGTACAGGGACACTGCTCCCATGAGGCCAAGGGAGGCAGACCTAGGACCTGTCATCACCAATATCTTCCCTTCGGCTATCAGCATGGGCAGCAGCTGGAATTGAAATTGCTTCAAAACTGAGATGAGGAATAAGGTCCAAATTGCTCCCAGAGGAAGAGTTCAACTACAGAAAGACACAGGCATGAAATGCAGCAGCTTGTGACACGGAGGAGAGGTTCCGTGGTCCAGCAGCTCCTCTCACGTAAGAGGGGAACATTCTAAGGACACAGCCCACCAAGGCAGTGGGCTGGGACACCACTGCTGCATCACACTCCACAGACATTCAGGCACAGCAGGATTTTTCTGGCCCTCCCTGACAGCTATTTCAGAAAGCTGGTAGTCAGTATCACCGCCAACTCTTTCAAAACATCCCTGTGCCCAGCCAGCACAAGAGCCCTCCAAGGGACGCTGCCTGCTCTGCTGCTGGAGCAGTGGCCATGCCCCCCCATCAGACGGGGCTGACCCTCCACTTGCAGTAAGAGGGGCTGCGGGTGCCAAGACCCACGAGCAGAACACATCCCACTAACAGTCACTGAATGCCACCAGTTGTTTGGTGGCACTGGCCCTGGGAGCAAGTCCAAAAATCAGATGGGAACTGGAAACCACAATGTTTCAGTGTCTGGAGCACTGCTTGGGGAGAAGGTTTTGCCATGTGCTGCCTACAACAAGCCTTGGGTCACAGGGGCAGAACAAGAGCTAATAACTTTGCACAGCAGAGAAGTCCAAGTGCCTCATGGGAGTGGGGCGATCATTGATGAAAAGCCTCTTTCTGGGCAAAAATAACACACACTCAGAAAAGAACAGGTCAGGCTCACAAGACAGCAAATACCTGCAAGTCCTCTCACTTCTCCAACACATCACAGCCCAGAGTGGGAGAGCCAGGGCCAGTCCCAGACCTCCACAGAAGCCCTCTAAGGTGACTTTTCCTGGTGGCGACATCTGGGGACTCCAATTCAGCAGACACTACTCCAGGCTTTTGTAGCTTTCAGAGAAAGTAGAACAAAATGCTGTAGCATCCTAGCCCTCAGAAGCCAAACTCATTACAGTGGGTGGCACAAGCTCCTGGAAAAAGATGACAACTTTATTCCTTAGCACTTCATCCCAAGTACCCAAACAGCAGAGGTAAACCAGCTGCATCACCTACTTCCAGAGAGGCTGACATTTTGGTTCTGAGAGGGCTTATATGGGCCCAGTGCATGCAGAGAACTAATTTGGGCACAGCTGCTCCAGTTTAAGGCTCTGCCTTCCCCATCCTGCACTACTGCTTCTGCAGCTGCACTGGATCAGCAGCCCATGTGCTGCACCCTTCATCATGGTGCAGAACCCACCGCTGTGATATCCACACTGGCTCTCTAGACAGCTGACTTTGCCCTGAAGCAGAATAGGGGTGCACACACAGGCACAGGACATGCAGCCTCCATGTCAGTAAAGTAACCAAACACATCACCAGCCTGTGCATGAGAAACTGTGATAGGGGGGTTTGACCCGTGGTTGAAGGTGCTGGGCAGGACACAGAGGAGTGTGGTGTCAGCCCCTCCAGAGGAAGGGTGGAGGCTGGCTGGCACCTGCCAATGCTGCCTACAGCATCCAGGGCTGCAAGAAAGCCATGGAAGAGGGCTCACACCAAAGGGAGGTGCATGATGCACTCATGGGGAGACCAGAAATATCACTGCATAGGAAATGCAGCAGCTGCCAGGTCTGGGATGGCTCAGTGGTCCTCAGATAAAAATGGATTAAAGCAATTAAAGGCTTCGCTGCTTCACTGCTTCATTCTGCTCCCGGGGGTCTTGTTCGCGTGGCGTCTGCTGCCTCCTCTTGAACTCTGCAATAACAGAGACACTTCACCTCTTCCTCTGCTGCTCACTCCATTTGCACCCCATGGTGGTGGGCAGGTGGCATCTTGTTCCAGATGACAGCCAAACCTCCTCCTTTTTCACCCCTTCCCTTTGGGGTGCCCCCTGCACAGGACCCAGTTGGCTGCTGCAGGCACACACTGCCCGCAGGGAACAGCCCACCCCGCTGCCTTGCCAGCCTGCTACCAGCAGTGCTTGGAGGTGCCAAGGCATTTCTGCCCCTATTTTTCACAGACTCCATCTTTTGAAGCTAAAGACCAACTCTAGTGACCCTGGCCCAGTAAAGAGCACAACAAGGTGGTGTCAGAAGAACGGATTTCTGATGACAGTGCTGTCCTTGGCCCCTAGCATACAATCCCCAGCTGTGGAATGGAGTCATGATGGCACTGCAGCCTGGTGGCTCCACAGGATAGCATGATGCAGTGCCAGAAAAAAATGTTGTCCCTATTATTCATGTGGCATAAGCCTCCATTTTTGCAAAATACCATTCTTCAAGGCACTTTAGAGTGTCTTAATGGTCTCTCTGCAGCATGACAGCAATTCACTCCAGAACTGCTGGAGCCCTTTTGTGCCAGTGACTGATGCTCTTCCTGTGCAGTCAGCAGCATTCCTAGAAATAGTCGAGTAGACTTTCACATCAACAGTGGTAGCACACCCCCAGCAGAGTGCAAAAGTAAGCTCCTGAGGCAGGTAAAAAATGTTTTTTCTTTGGCAACAACTTAACTCCTGCTAACAACATTGAGGCAGCAAAGCAGGTATAGATAGCAGGGCAAAAATTTGGGTTTGTCGTGGCATGCAGCAGCATTATGTGCTCTGCACATTGCCAAGGGCCAGATTAAAAAGCACTGAACTGCAGGCAAGGATTTCCTTAGGACCAAGGGAGACCAGCAAGCCCATCAGCACCACGCCGACGGATGGATGCGCTGCTCTGGTTTGTGCTACGAAGCTGCTGAGAGCCTCTCCATGCCCTTCACAGTGGGATGTTGGGCTCACAGTCAGCTTGAGTGCTGACAAATGAGCCTTGTGCACCAGCTGCTGCAGGGCTGAGCCCTGTCACTGGTTACTCTCATTAATCTGCAGGAAATTTTTGGCTGAGGTCTGGTGTGTCACAGTCCATCTCCCCAGCTGCAGACCCGGTGCAGCCGAGGAGCAGCATTTGCTCAACTTCAGCAGAGAGTTCTGTGGGGGTCCCTGCCCCGTGGCTGGCAGCTCCATCAAGCTCCCATTCTCATGCTGCTGGTTCCCTGCTTTAGCTTTTTTTGCACGTTTTGCACATCTTTTTTTCCAGGCAATCTGTGAAATCAGACTCGATTTGCCGGCTTTCACGGCCGCAGGAGGGCTGTGCTTGTCTTCTGGGGCCAGCTCCTCCAGGAGGATTTGGGAGGTGAGTGGCATTGGCAACAAAGACAGGCAGAGGTCAGCGCAGCACTCATCTGTGTCAAATTGTGTTTTCTTTATGAATAAAATAACACCAAGCACTATTTGAAGCATTTGCAATTTTCCACTCGACTGGGCAGCAAAGTGGCCACCTGGCTGGTGCTCCCTGAGAGCAGCACAGGAGCTGCAGTGACGTGAGCCTGGCCCCGCATCCAGAGCGAGAGCCCAGCCTCCTTATACAAGCCTAAAGCTACTAATCGCTGTTGCCAAAAAGCCCCTAAAGCTGCTGGTTCCCCTCCTGAGAGACAAGCATCCACCCTCCGCTCCACTTTAGCCCAAGAAATGCTGCAGAATGTAGAGGTCAGAAGACCGGTAATGAAATGCTACACCAATGACTCGATATTTCTCAGAGTCCTCTGCAATACGATAGTGAAATCAGCTATGGTTGTGGCCAGGGACCAGAAGTAATACAAGCTCATAGCTTCGCTTGAAAAACTTGCTCACCCCCGGGCAGGTGCGGATGGAGGGCTGGAGAAGGGTGGCAGAGCAGCGGGCAGCCTGGCACAGGGAGTGATGGGGCCGGGCGCTGGATGCTGCGGTGGTTCAGAGACCCCGCTGAGACCCCTTCCCATGACAGGGGCAGCGCCGCAGCAGCAGATTTTATAGCTGGAAGCATCGGGATGTGCCCAGACATTGACTCCTGGGTGCCTGCCAGTCCCTACTGCAAAACCTGCCAAAATACCAGTGTCTCATAATGAGCTGGGAGCAGAGGAATGTGCACGGTCAAGCTCCCTGCCGTGAAGTAACTCTCTCTTCCCCTGCAAGAAAGAGGAACCCACAGTTTCTCACAACAGCCCCAACAGCATCTACATTATTACCTCCACTGGGAAGGCAGAGCCGAGTCTGCCAGTTCTGGAGGGAGGGGTTGTTATACTCCCTTTCCTAGCCCTCAAGAAATTTTGGAAATTCACTCAAACTGCAGCAGTCTCTCCAGCCAAGGCCAGCAGGGATTTAGCAGCAGTATTAGACATTGGGTCATGCTGTTGACTTTCTCGGTGTTTCTCCTTAAGAAGAAAATGGTACCATCTCAGCAAGCATGTGCACCAGCTTGCTGAATCAAATAAGCCTCAACACCTCACACGGCAGGACTTTGCAAGCAAAACAATCGAGCTGACAGATTTTTGTACATTGACATCACAGATGGGAAAAAGTCTTACTAATCCTCAAAAGTTTCTTCCAGTGGATGATTTCACTGAGGTCTCTGGATCAGTTCCGGCTGCTGCAAATGAGCAGATAGACCAGAATCCAGCAATAACATAGGATATGGGCAATGGCTTAGATGGTATCTCAGCATCCAGGAGCATGTATTTTCACAGAGAGCACCTGGAGCAGCAAGAGGTTATTTGGGGCTAATTGAAAGCAGTGGTGGAGTACAATTTGGCTAACCTCTAAATGGCATGTTCTGTGGCTTCATCACATACAGAAATGGTGCCTTCAATCTGCCAACCATCAATGCCTTGTTCCAGGTCATGACAACTTCTTTCAGAGCCTCTGGGTTAAGCAATAAGACTATTTTAATCAATGGATATGTTCATTCACTGAACACTGATGTCAGCAGCTGCTACAGCACCTTATGGACAAAATAGCTTTCTCTGAGCCCATCTACTCCCAAATATGGGCAACATCTAATCCTGCTAATGGTGCCTCCCTTCCAAAACCAGGTCTGTGGGATATTCACATCACTTCTTAACCTGGGTGGCATTTGGCCCACGGTAATACCTCTTTGTCACCATGTTCTGATTGCAGCAATTTCTTGCCTAATTTATTAGCTCAGACTTTGGCTACAGCGCAATAGAGATGCTATGATATTGCACCCTAATGGCACCTGTATTGATCTGAACATGCCTGAAACCATCCTCCTTGCCCTTGCCATGGCTCATGCTCTGACCATGCTGACATGATGGCTCATTTCCCTAACTGCTTCCATCAAAGCACAAGTATGTCTCAAAATTACACACTATCAATTTTGCTGCAAGTAAATATTAGATCACCCATGTGTAGAACAAGTAACACTGATTACTGGTTTACACAGGGAGGCTGGCTTTAAGCTGCAGCAGGAGCATTGCACTCCTCGAGCTGGGAGCCATGGAGGAGGATGCCTGCTTAGAGCTGGTGGGTCAAAGCAACCTACACCTGCAAAACTGCCTCCAGACATTTGCTGCAGGAGCTTTTTGCTGTGCATCAGAGTTGTGGCCAGGAACAGTCCTGCTGGGATATAATGATGCCCAGGATGTTTAGGAGTAACATAGAACAGTACAAGTATAACGTGGGGCTATGTACTATTTATACCTTGTGTTGCTTTGTTGCATTTAACCCCACTAAATATCCAGGCTCAAGTGGTAGGTGTCCTCACTGACATGGCTGAAGCAGCTTGGGGATCCCAGGCAGGAGCTGGCCTGTGCTTTGGAAGTGGTACCCGCTCCCATCTGCAGGGTGTCTCCAGGATCCTCCCTCTCTTGCTGGTGAAATTCCCTGGCTGGGGCTGCTGCAGGCTGGTCGCCGCTGCCACCAATGGAAGCACCAGGCTTGGGGCAGCTCCTCCTTCCTTCGCCTGGCACATTTGCCTCTGTTCTGCAGTGGGGCACAGTGTTACTGTCCAATACCAGATTTTATTACTACTTCTTACTTCTGGCAAGATACAGTTGTGCACAGAAGTGTATTTCACGTGGAAATAGGAGGTTTTGGGAAATAGCAGGCATTTTCCACCCATTGACTGCAATACACCCTTCCCGTCTGAGCCCTCCCTCACTGTGACAAACAAAGTCCTCTGATTCCTGCGGTACCTGTCCCCTGCCCAGCTGTGTCAGGGACAGAGTCCTGTAATCTACTTTGTCCCATGGGGAGCAGGCAAAAGTCTCTATCATCTGGGCAATCATTAACTCCTCGCTGTAAGCCAGGGAGGTGCAAGAAGCCATCCTGCTCCACAAACACTCATAGCGTGAGTGGAGATTAGCAGGAATGTGTTTACAGCCACCCTGTGCCATGGACATGATGGGGTATCAGGGACCAGGCAGAGCTATAACCAGCCTACAAATCCCTTGCCCTTGGCTTTGCCACCTCCAGGGTCACCACCACAGTGCAATCAGCACGATTTCTTTGGTTGTAATGGGATTGCATGAAGTTTGTGCTGTAGGCCAGGGCACACGGAGTAAGAGAGAGGACTGGGCTGCCCAGCCAGTCCCCACTAATGCAAGTGCCCCCTCAGCCGACATCTAGCATTAACCCAGTGAAAGAAAAGTTTAACCAGCCCTCAGGACCTCCCTGCAGCGGGAGGTGAAATGTTGTCTGCCTTCAAGTCCCAGCCCTGAGTGACTTTAGTGGGGCCAGAATTTTGTCTGTGGATTGAGAGCCTGGACATGACAGGCAGTGATGCTGCACTCCCAACCTCGTGCTGTGAGTGCAGATTTAATAAAGATAGAGTTAGGCAGGGCCGGGCAGAGCTGTCTGCTCTGTAATTCACAGCTTGCATTGAGGCTCCTCGGCGCTGCGGCCAGGCAGACAGCGAGCCTGTCTCGGCGGCAGCGTTATCGCTCTGTCATTGCATTCACATTGGCTGGCTGATTACACAACCTTGGGAAAGCCAGTATTTGCACTGGGTGCTCACTTGAAATGTCTGGGGGTTTTTAATAACAAGAGACATGTCCACACAAGAAGGCTCCTGGTGCTGCAGCAATTGTCTAGCAAAAGGACAGCCAGCAGTCAACATCACTAGCAAAGTAACTCAGAAGCTAAAAGTTAGTTTAATGCACAGCCCCAGTAATGAGGGCTTGGCTGTGGGCTTCCCTAGAGCCATTTTCCTCTTCCCAGCATTCGTTAATTAACCGTACAGCCACCCACCACTGACACCCTGGGTGCACATTCAGCACAGCGCTATTTTCTCCTTACGTGCACGTTGGCTGAAAAACTCACGTCACTTCCTCAGCAGGACAGAGTCTAAGTCTCAAGAAATGAGCCCTTTGCGGCCACACATCCTGGAGAGCTGCGCTGGAGCCGTGCTGGAGCTTTGCCACAGCTGCTGGGCTCCTCTGCCAGCACAGGGACTCCCCTGGGCTCACTCTTCTGAGGGTGACACCTCCAAAAAAGCCCCCCACCTGCAAAGCCCTTGCAGCACTCCCAGCAACACCGGACCATGCCAGACAGGAGATGCAATGAGGTATGCTGGATGCTGAGCTCCCCACATCACCTTCTCCTGCGATATGAAGCCACTTCATAAGAAACTTGGGGGTAGTTGGTGAATGACACAACTCTGGCTGAAGGAGCCACTCCAGGCAAATATCACCCACCAATCAACCACCTTCACACAATGACCTTCAGGGAGCTACACAGGGAATACAAAGACTTTTTGTTAATCCCAAAGATTCAGGAGCACAGGATGAGCTTGCTTACTAATTTAGATAGCAAAGAGAATCGTTGTGCAAGGAGCTCCCAGAAAAACAGCCTTACCATGAAAAGTCCTTTGGTTCAGGATGGGAGGTCCTAAGCACCCCACAAACCCTTCAGAGTTCCTGCAGAGAAGAGCCCAGATGTGCAGCTGGTCAGGCATTACGGCATATCAGACAGAAGTATGTCCAGAAAACTCAGCTTGCCTTTTCCCAATTTGTTTTACTTAGTTGAAAATAGGTGATGATGGATTACAGCCCTTTTTCACTCCCACATCTACCAGCTATAACCACACTTACTGTCCTCAGTACTGTCCTCACTGCTCAAAGTGCATTTAAAATGGTGCTCCTTTTCCCCTTCGACACATCTCCAGTGAACTCACAGACCTGAAGCTCAGCACCTGCCACTTAGCCTGTGCAAAGGCCACCAGAGGGGAGCAATACAGATGTGCATCCATCTATTTTTCAGTTTGCAAATGAGCCAAACAAGTTTTTGGAGTGTGCAATGGGCTAAGGGGGCAGCGAGCAATGTGAAGGGTATCTGCATGGCCACAAGAAGCTCATGGGGCACGCGTGGGCTGCAAAGCAGGCTGCAGTTTGAGCAGACAAACTGCACAACATCCTCACTTAAAGCCTTTTCCTCCACCATAGCCTTGGTCTAGGGTCCAAAGTGTGTCAGATCTTCAAAACCCTATCTGCATCTAACCCCTGGCTCGTTGGGATGGGATGGTCATGCTCACACAAGCACACGTATGCACACACCACACACAGGGGAATGTGGACTGGCCTGCCTCTCATCTCCTGCGTTTGATGCTCCATATCAATTAAATTTAACAGCTCCCAGTCAGGAGGTTAAAAAAAAAATATTATCTTTAAGTCTCTGGTAGCAAATGACCAGCAATTGCTCCTAAGTTTCATCTCCAGTAACATAGCAATACCTGTATGGTCCGTTCCCACCTCTTTCTTGTCTTTTCTTCCAGAAAGGATATTCCCTTCAGCCCAAGTGTCCAAGTGGAAGCGGGAAGCCCGGGAATGGTGGCTCAGGTGAGTGCCAGTAGCTGATGCTGCTCCAGAAAGGGCTTTGGAGGCAAGCTGGGAGAGGCTGGGGCTTCGGCTTCTTTTCACATGGGCACTGCTGAGCCCTTGGCTAGAGAATACAGCTGGGATGGGGCAAAATGCTGGGAGATAGAGAGGAAGAAAATGTGGAGAAGTGAAAACAAGTGAATAAGCACCCCTGTGCCCATGGCAGCCTGGTCTCTTTCTCCAGCCCTTCATGGGGTCAGGAGCATCAGGCCAGGACGTGGCTGTGCCGGTGCATGCACCCATGGGTGCTGCAGCACGTGAAAGTGGCTGGGCACCATGGCAGTGAGCCTGGCTTCCCTTATTCCCTTCCTCCAGGTGGAAATGGTTTCACCCCATCTCTGCCCAAAAGGCAGGCTGGCACAGGGCAACCTGGTCAGAGCTGGACCACAGCACTTATCTAAGAGCCAAAAAACACTGCTGGAGTGGTTTACCTCCTTCTCCTCCCTCAGCTTTGCAGCCGCTTGTTTCCCAGGCCATGGCAATTCAGGGACAGCCAACATGGTACCTCCAGCCACAGCAAGGATGGGGACAAGGGGCCCAATCCAGGCAGGGGCTGCATCTCAGCAGGATGAGATCTGGGGCAGCAGGAGCCTGGGGCAGCAATGCAGTGGCGTCACCCAGCCCTGGTGCCACCAGGATGCCTCTGACCCACATTCAGGGGCTGCTTCTCCCTCCCGCAGCCCTTGCCCATGGGGTGCAGCAGCTGCTCCCCCTGGACCATGCAGCAGTTGGTAGATGACAGGGTGTTGCAACACGCCAGGGAATAATCACGATAACTCGAGCGGTTGCCCTGGTGCCGGGCTTGGCTGTTGCAGTGGTTGCTAAAGAGAGTGGGCGTGCGGCTTCCTCTGGGGCGATCTGATTTCTCTGGGAGCATGGTTAAGGCACGCTTAGGAGAAATCGTCCTCCGTGGAGGAGGGACGGGACCTCTCTACCAGCAGCAGCAGCCGCGC
>JAVSBS010005017.1:39812-53753 GCA_033124195.1 Coracias cyanogaster | reverse complement strand
GGAAGGGTCTAGAGCACAAGTCTGGTGAGGAGCAGCTGAGGGACCTGGGGTTGTTCAGCCTGGAGAAAAGGAGGCTCAGGGTGAGACTTTCTGGCTCTGCACAACTCCCTGGAAGGAGGTTGGAGCCAGGTGGGGGTCAGGCTCTTCTCCCAAGGAACAAGGGCCCCAAGTTGTGCCAGGGAATGTGGCACAACAGGGACTTGTCAGTACTGAGCTGATGGTTGGACTCAATGATCTTAAGGTTCTTTTCTAACATAAACGATCCTGTGGTTCTATTACTTTACTGGTTTGCGGACCCACTGGGGCTCATTTTGAAGCCCAGCTCCTTCAGGTGTATATCGGTCATTGGGCTTTTCAGGTGTCCAAGTCTAGGCTATGCTTCTCAGCTGTCTTTAAAAATAAAGCAAATTAAATACCTGGTGCAGCCTGTTGACACGTGGTCTCCGCAGGGAGAGGCAGGACCCATCCACCAGCAGAAGTGAGGCAGAGAGCTGAAGAGTGCTGAAGGATGGAGACCGAGGCCACGGCCTCCCCAGCTTGGCTGGTCCCAGGCACAAAGTCAGGCCACACTAAAGCCACAGGTGCAGGTTTAGTCCTGAGGGCAAATGACACCCAAGACCTTTCGGCAGCGGCGGCCAGCACGGAACAGAAGGGCAGCTGCATCCAGAGCGGGTTGGAGGGATCTGCCTTGGCCTCCGAAAGGAGAAGATGCTGCCCGGCACACTGGGATGTTTTATCGCAGCGGTGTGGAATGCAGGGAGAGCTCCGGCTGTGCAGAATGTGAAAGAAGAAACCTTTTTAATGCAGACCTTCCTATTTATTAGCTTGTATAATGAACTATAAAAACTTAAATGAAACCAGAAAGGCTGTGTGGTGGGAAGCGGGTTTCCCGTGTGTCTGAGTTATGGAACTCTAAGTTCATACTTGGCACTGTCAGCGCAGACAAGCCGGGGAGCCAGCAGCCCTGCTCTGGAGGAACATGCAGGGAGACTTTGCCCAGCATCGGGGCCCTCCTGGCTGGGGAGGAAGGGGAACGAGGCCACAGCAGATCCCCTGACCCTGTTCCTGCACCATTCACGCACTTACCTCCCTGCAGAAAGAAGAGGGGATAGTAAGAGCCACACTCCCTCTTGCACTGCTCTAGCGTGGAGCTGAAGATTAACCACCTCTGCAAACTCTCCGTTCTCTCTGGACCTTTCCCACCTGCTCCTTTATGCAGGAGGTGGTTCTAAAGGTGCTGTGAAACTGCTTTAATGAGGCCATAGAGGAATGTCTCCTCAGTGGTTTTTCAGACACGCTCTTGCCCTTTTTTTTTCTCAAATCCCAGGCATTTCTGCCTCCCTTTAAGCAAGGAAACCTTTCCCTAGAAGTCAGACAAATCTGGTGCAAAAGATTTAGCAACCAGCCCCTGAAACGTGACCCAGAGCACCAGCTCCTTTCACACTGACAACAGGCGTTCTCTGTGACAGCAACACCAAATCCCCACCATCCGGCCCTGTCACCCGCAGTGGCACGGACGAGCTGAGCTCATGCCAACCAAGGTCTCCGCAGGGTGAATCCTTCCAACCGAAGCCAACACTGGCTGACGCGTGCGTTTGCAGGAGCCGGTCCCGTGGCTGCAGGGAGGTGTGTTGCTGGTGTCACACCTCCTGGGTAGGCATTAGCTGTTTCAGCCACCCGCGGCGATGCCCTGTGCTGCGTGAAATGGCTTCTGGCAGCATTTACGGAGGAAGGAGAGCTGGAGAAAGAGCCACTGGGTAGATTCAGGAAGGATCACATAACCCCCTGGCTGTAAGTCCAAAGAACAAAGTGACAGCAGACATGCCAACAGAAGGGACATTCCTTCCCTGGATAATGGCATTTCTGCCCCAATACTTATGACAAGCAAAAGCCCCCATTTATGTGCTGCAGACTCCCCTGTGTTCCCGCCCCTGTCACTGCGGAGTCTCTTTTTACCTTTCAATAGCCGCAAATCTCTGATACTTGGAGCTGAGAAAGTGTGAAGGGCAAAGAGCAGCAGCAGCAGCAAGTGGCAGGTGTTTGTAGTTCAGCTTTTGTTCCCCCTTTCAGAGATATTATTTCTGCACTCCTAAAAAAAAAAAATAATTGATGCATCAGGTGTATGGACTGGTTTGTGTAAGATCCCAGATGAGATTTTCCTTAGCAAAAGCTCCTATGAATTTCTGTAGCTCAGTAGGAG
The DNA here is from genome assembly GCA_033124195.1 of Coracias cyanogaster. Classification (NCBI taxonomy): domain Eukaryota; kingdom Metazoa; phylum Chordata; class Aves; order Coraciiformes; family Coraciidae; genus Coracias; species Coracias cyanogaster. Next base: position 51,553 of record JAVSBS010005017.1, on the reverse strand, counting down.
CTTTTCCCATGCAGCCAGCCTGTAGCCAAGGGGGGATCCATGCTTTGGAAAGGTTGGTGAAGATACAAGAGGCCTCGAAGCATAGCAGCACGTGCTCCAGAGGTACCTGAACCAGCACTCCTGCAGGCTCTGAATCCATACCCACACTGAGCAGCTGCTTCCAGCTGGCAGCTGTAGGATTCGGACTACCAGGATGTGCTTGCGCAAGATACTAAACAACTACAGGTTAAGGACAACACTTGCTCTCAAAGGAGGCCACCTGAAATAAAAGAAACCTGAAGAACAGCAAAAAGCTGTGTCAAAGAGAACAGCGAGGAACAAGAAGATCCACAGCCCATTGCGTGTTTTTATTAAGTAGGCATCATCCCCATTCCAGGTTCAGTCTGAATCCAACTGCTGGAAATGGGCTGGGGCTGCTCAGAGCTGCTCAGAGCACCAGGAGGCTGCAGCCCAGGGTCAGAGCAGCTAAAGCAAATGCAAGGAATGGAAGTTAATTCAAAGTTAAGGGAGGTAACGATTTGAAGCAGAATAGCCGTTTTAAAAAATCACAGTGAGGCTGTTCTTAGTCCAGGCGAAGGTTGCTTTATATTCTCTTGGTTTAATTCGCTTCACGCTGAAGAGGACTGTTTAAATTTGGAACAGGCACTTTGCAAGCTGAGCGTGCCTCCCCAGCCCGCTGATCAGGAACAGCAGCTCGGCCGCAAATCCCCACGCTGCCAAATCCTGCAGCTCTGAAGTTAAAGCACGTTGAAGCTTTTGTAGCTGCACTTGATCAAAAGCACTTTCCTTCTCAGTGGGGTTAGTGCCCTCCAGCTTGGCAGGTACAAAGCACTGCCCACGGCTCCTCGGCCACCATCTCGCAGGGGGTCAGTGCCGGAGGCATGTTTGTGACCATGCTTTGGCTTTTTCTCCCCCAAGCAGGATTAAACTTCCCAGTCTCAAATACAGCCTTGCTCTAGTTCCTGACCATCTCTGACTCCAGGCAGGACTGCAACACGGCGGCTGATGTTTTGTGAGGGATTTAAGCTGCTCTAATTACCAGAAGAGTTGGCTGCTCTTTCCTTTGTGACGGCATTAGTGCTTGAATGAGCCCGGAGCTGGACAGAGGAAAGGATGGTGCTGAAAACTTAATTGGCAACAACAATAAAAACAAAATCCATCCCCTGCTCCAGCTCCCCGCACCATCACCCAAGAGTTAGTGCCAGCACAAGGAAAGCAATGGGAATATATGGACAGGGGGCTGGGGAAGCTTTGAATGGCAGCACAAAGCTGGATCAGCTCAAACTCACTGCAAAACGGCAACCTCAGTCTTCCCAGAAAAGGAATTTCTCAGGCACCTTTACCACCAGGACTCGCTTTGTTGCCAGACTTCTGGTCTGGCAGCAACTTCGGCGCTAGAGGGAACGTTGACTTCCAGACGAGAAAAGTGGCGGTAGCCTCCTGTTCCGTATGTGCGAGCAATGCCAAACAGGAGCAGCTGGTTGCACATAATAACATGCATTGTGTAAGTGAGCAACACAATAAGCAATTTGCTCGACAACCCAGAGACATCAGGACAATCCTGTATAACAGAGAAGAGAGAAAAGCGGAAAAAAACATGCGATGACCAAACCCTAAGGGAGCCTTGGTATACTCCACGTTCATTTCATCACGCTTGCTCTTATAAATATTTATTACACAGCCTATCTCATCATTCTTCCAGGAATGGGTCTTGTGTTATTGTTATACCCAGGGAGGTCTTTCCCTCTTCCTCTGGTCCTGCTGCAGGCGGTCGGCAGTTGCTCAAGATAGATAGGGAGCAAGAGTGTGACATTAATTATGGAAAATGCTACTTAAAACGGGGCTCAGGGGCAGCTATTGGCAGGTGCATTGTTAGGAGAAAAACGAATGGAAGAGGAAAAGACAGCAAGTAATGAGATTCGGAAGCTTGCATTTAAAATATGTTCACGGCAAAAGGGATTTCTGCAAGCGAGGGCCCTGGCCCTACGGCCAGAGCCACGAGTGAGCCAAGACTCTTGCAGAAACCCGCACGGATCCAGGATGAGGGGGGTTTGATTCAGATGAGTGCCAGGCTGTGTAACAACTGTCAGGCCAAGGTGCGTTCTGAGCACCCACCTCCCGTCTGCCCACATGGGGAAAGCTCTCGTGCTAAAGTAACGTTACAAAATTATAGCATTTATAAAGCTTTGCGTATAAAAGTTAAAGAGGGTTTTTTTTGTCAATTTGTATTGCTACCTGGACAGCCCTGGTGCCCTGTTCCTTGCTCTCCCCAGACTTGTCACCCAAGTGAGGCTGTGCAAAATCAAACGCTGACTCGTCTTATGAAGAGACACTTCGGCCGATTCAAGACAAGTGGCTTGGGTTGGGTTACTGACGTGAGAAAAACATGCCGAGATAATCCCGGCTGGGTAGCTTTTAGCTGAAATGAATCCGTTTCCTTTCAGTGAGCCCCCCTTGCTCTCACGTGAGTCTTTTTTGTGCGTATTTGTTAACCACCTTGTTCACCGTCAGCTATAATCAAATAAAGACCCACTAGAAATGTCCTGATGTCTTACAAAGCGGTTGTGTAAGATCATCCCTGTCTCGTAAACATGCCTGACTATGAAAAATAATATTTGCTCATAAACAACATCTGTGGACTTCTCCCTACAGCAGTTACCGAGCACCAGTAGAAGTTTTGATCCCTAAATAGTCTAAATTTTATCTGCTGCTAGAGTACCTACTAAGGCTGGTTTTAGGCATAAGGAACACATGTAACATCCAGGAACACTGAGCAGTCAGGGCTCCCTTCAGAAACACCCATCAGGCTCCTTTGGAGTGGGAAATGTGTTCACGTGCCAAAAAGAAGGATCTGTTCCCAAGTTTTATTAGATCTACAGAGCTGGCTATAAAATGCCACACTAGAAGCGAAACAGTCGAAGCAGGGAGGCTGCCTGGTGCACATCATCATGCCACCCTCTTGTGGCTAACTCCAGAAAAGAGAGCGGTCTCTCAAGGATGCCGCCCAAGTGCCACCAGGTTGTTTTCGGAGCACCCTGCTCCACCCTGATGAGCACATCGCGTGGGCAAGGTCCAACTTGTAGCTTGGTGTCACTAGGTGAGCTTAGGAGCAAAAAGCGAGGTTGGAATAAAGCCGTTCCTGCACTTTGGAAACTTTGGGAGCTGGAGCTGATCCGAGGTGGGGATTCCATTCCAGTCCAGCACACTGAAGGTCTGCAGATGTTAATGGTGGAGAGGTGTTTGGTTTCTATGTCTCTGGCTATTCTCTACTCAGAAACTGGGACTATATACCTGCCTCTTGAGATAGTTTTAGCAACAAAATCCTGTCCTTTGCTAATATTTCCCACAGAGACAGAGAACCTGATGCTTTACTGCATTTCTACCCCTGCATCGAGAACCTCCATTGCCTTTTACCTTCCAGAGAGCCCCACAGATCATAGAATCATGGAATCACAGAATCACAGAATGCTTTGGGTTGGAAGGGACCTTTAAAGGTCATCTAGATGAGCACCAGGAAGGTGGCTGGGCAGCTCTACATCCACATAAACCGTTTTAATGTTGTTACTCAGAAATGGCCCATTTGCCCCCAAAGCAGGTGCTGGCTTTCAGAGTGTCCCGAGTGCCCTCGCTGTTTAATGCAGGCCATTCCCACCCGTCAGACCGTTCTGCAAACCTAAATAGATGATGTATTTATTTATGGATTACTGACCACAAGAAAGAGAAGCTTTGCACTATTGTCAACCTTACAGCATTCGGTCTGCTATAAATAATGCATCATTGTTCGGTGTTGGTTTATGGTTTAAGTTCCAATGAGCATTGCGGACCAGCAGACTCAGCAAAGATGAAGGCAGCGCGGGGTATTAGTAAGAGAAATAGTCCCATCCGACGAAGAGTATTAGAAAAACAAAGCAAAAACATAATGTTCTCAGAGTTATTTTAATGTCAACTTCTGCAGCCAGAGACCTGCTTTTACCTCTAATGGAGAATCACACAAATCTGTGATTATCCTCTGATTTTCACTCAGCTTTCTCCCAATTGTGAGCTAATTCGATTTCAGATAAACACTAATTAACACAAGAGGTCACCACCGTGGCCAGCAGGCACCGTTGCAACGTGGCATTCAAACACACCGAGAGATCAAAAGAGCCTCCACTGCTTCCTTTGAACTACCCAATTAAAATTTTCAGAAATAAAGCTATTGTTTTACATCTACTTCATCCAGGAGGGAGAGAGGGCAGAGAGCTAAGAGATCATTGCCTCTAATTGGGCTGTTTTCCCTCTCTTCTTACAGGTTTCCTCCGTGTGGGTTTTTTCTTCAACCCAGCAGAAAAAAAGGATGTCCAGACCGTTTGTGATGCAGCTACTACACTGCAAGGCTGAAAGCAAAGCCACGGGGAATCTGATTTCCCTCTCGTGAGCAAAGAGGGCATCAATGCCTTTCTTGGAAAGTTTGATTGATAGTCCTTAAGCAGGACTCGTAAAATGTGTCTCTCTCTGGCTATTTAGGCAATTCTCTTTTGAAGATGAAGGAGAATATTAGATTAATCCAACTGCTGTAATAGCATTATCTCTTGCTTTTAAAGAAAATGTATTTTATGACGTCCGTACTCTGACAGACACAACCTGCAGCTGCGCAAGCCCTGGGCTGGTGCTTTGCTGATAAACGTGTTGTGGTCTCCTCAGAAAGGGTTTTCATCCAGCTTCTGGGGAACTGGTGTAAATATCAGACTTGTGCCACCATTTTATGTGGGCAACAGGGAAGCCAAGGCTGGGGTGGACCACAGGGTCTGAATTCCACTCTTATCCATAGGGGAGCTCACTTAAACTCGGGATTAAGGCAAATTAGCAGGAGCGTAGGGAGAAGGCTGCCCAGCAGCTGTCTGGGCTGTACAGACAGGGAACATCGATCTTGAGAGCTGTCAGCCCAGAGCGTTCTGGAAAAATCCCTGGTCGATTATCTGGTGTTATCCACCTGGTAAAGGTTTAGTAACCCTCAACGCCGGGAAGCAGATGGGTGCATCCCTGCCAGAACACACTCCAGGGCCTATCCCACAGGAGCGTGCATCACCCCTCTATACAGATAAGCACAATAAAATCCCCACCAACCACATCCAGCATCCACAAACATCACCGGAGGAGAAATACTCTTGATGAGAGGGAATTGCAGAGCAGGTAGGTCTTGGATGGGGCACATCAACTTACCTCCACATCAGCCTGCTCCGTTCACTTATCCTGGTCTACTCACGCACAGCACCCTGGGCAACCAGGGAGCGAGTCCCTTGGGCAAGGAAGAACTGATCAACTGATTTCCATTCCTGGAGGGAAACGTTCTCTCCTCTCAGCAGCACTAAAGGAAGAAAAAAATCAAGATGGTGATCAGGCCGTGGCTTGTGCTCACTGATAGCTTAAACACACCTCCTGGGGAATTCGTGATGCCAAAGCGTGGAGGAAGAGGAGGACTCCGCAGAACTAGAGCAGTTGCTGTGAGTTTGCAAAGTTCAGCTCCTTGCCTGGCCCTGAAGCTGCGATGAGCTTTGCCTGGCTGCCAGGTCTCAGGGCAGAGCTGGAGAGCGGCTGTTCTGCACCTGCCTTTCACACCGAGCCCAGCAAGCGGCCAGTCTGCAGTATTTTAGAGATGCCTGGCTTCGCAGGTCTTGCTTCTTACCTTGCATGTTGTGCTGGTTTTTGGGGTTGCATCTTCCACAGCTCTGTTCTTGTACCTTGATTCACCAGCTGAGCCGACCCGACCCTCCAGTGAAGAAGCTGCGTCGCCTTAAAATACTCCGTTTGCCTGTAACATACTCCTGGATGCTGCAAACAGTACATTGCTTATCCCAGGATTTAATCAGATTAATTAAGCTGCACTTGTATTAATTTAAATTACAAGTATCTGAGGGCTCAGCCAAATCAAGTGATTTATGGGCCATATCAGTCTAATTAATACCATCAACTCTTAAAATAAAAACCTAATAAATGAGTTTATTATACAGATGTAGGAGCGACTTATTAGCTTTGGGTCTCTAGTGACATGGCTGATTTGATGTAAGCTTTGTATCCTTGTTGGGAAAAGGTCTTATTTTGGGGTTTTTTTTCCTTCCCACTTGCTGTATTTTTAAAAAGTATCTTCTACAGGGCACGGGGAGGGAGAAACAACACAAGCTCAGTTATCAAAACACTAGCCAAGGCAAGAGGTCCCCAAAGTCTTGCTGTACACAAATTGTGTGGGTTTTATAACTGCAAGTGCCCACAGGAGAATAGTTTATCTGGCTTCTTGCAGGCAGAACCTGCCCTGGTCTGCGTGCTCACTGCTAAGCTGTCTGAAACAGTAGTTAGCCAGGGGATGGGAATGGAAAAGGAATAAGAAGAGAATGAAAAGCTGCTTGGAAGCCAATCCGCAGCGGAGCGTGCGGGTCGCGGGCAGGAGCTGGGCCGGTGCGGAAGGCGCCTGTGCGCTGCTCGGCAAGGTGACTTTGCCAGGCTGAGTGATGGGTGCCATCTGCAGCAGCTGGAAAGCCCAAGCGCCCTAAAATGTCACCTGCACAGGGACAACGTAAAGATGCAAAAGCTTCCCCTTGTCACCGCCCTGTGGGATTTCAAAGTTTATTGTGGGGAAAAAAAAAAAAAAAAAAAAAAAAAGCGCGCATTTTTCCGCAGAGAAGCCAAATGCCACAGTGATGCTGATTACGGAGAGTAGGAGACACCTCGAATCCACAGCCCAGGTGGAAGGAAACGCCGAGCTGAAGGAGGAGGGAGAGCCACGCTCACCCCCGCCGGTACCGTCCTCCAGCCCTTGGCCGCTCGGCTCTGTGTTGACTGGCTTTTCAGCGAGACGCTTTTGCTTCAGTCCCGGAGTTCACGCTCGATTTCCCGAGCTGTAAGGTTGTTTCCCTTGCTTTGCAAATCCTCCCTCAGAGCAAACAGCCGTGCGAGAGGCGTGCGGTGGAAAAAGGAGCGGGCTCCATCTCTTTACCCTTTGCTTACAAAATAAGTTCTTCAAAAGCATTTGTCTTATTGTGTTGAGGATAACGACCTTCTCCAGAGAAGAAAAGGGAAGGAATAGGGAGGGCTTTCTGGGGGAGAAAATGGGGCGATTTATGGAATAATTACATAAAGACAGTGCCATCCTGTGTGTCTGTCGCCATGATCTATTATAGTTACACAGAAAATTGGCTGATTGGACTATAAAAGACGGCTGCAGGCAAACCTCAACGCCTTTGCTTTCCTCTTTGCCACTCCACACACACAAAAGTCAATGAATTAACTCAGCAACGCTCCTAATGCGCTTGGAGAAATGACCCGTCTTCGCTATTTTAAAAGAGGTGCCAGAGCGAAGGTGCTGTGAGGAGCAGTTCATCGGTCACAGCCACATTTACTATCCCTGCTGCAAAGCCATGGGCTGGCTGCTTACGCAGGAAACCTCTGCAAACCCCACCACCACCTTTGCCAATGTACGTGGAGCGTGGAGGTACTTCATTCCATTCCATCCAGCGTTAGCTGGATCACTCCGGGTATTTTTGCAGCAACCCCTGCCTCCCCTCTAGCTGTTTTTACACTTTCTACGTGCCCCCTCTCTTACACACTCTCTTGCTGTTCACTTCCCCCAGTTACCGTGTTGCATTCGTCTACATCCAGCTGCGTTTTCCATTGACCGGCTCACCAGGCTAAAACATCCTGATCCCTTCTGCATCAGATCAGGTGGCTTCTACTGCTTTCCGTGCACCACCCTCGTTTGAGTAATTTGTATTTATGCTGAAAAAGAAAAGCATTTAGCAACCAAAGGTGCCGTTAGCTGAAGGAGGGGAGACCCTGGTTAGGAGGGGACCAGGCAGGTGGAAACCTGAACTGCCAGCTCCAAGGGAGGCAGGATTTGGGCATTTTCAGTCCTCTTCAAAGTTTAGGACTGTTGGTGATTCAGAACTGGGAATTCATTCCTTCCCGAGATGTTTCATCGTGGGAAAAACTTTCCCATCATTTCTTTGTGCAACTACAGCTCTGCCTGTTCTATACCACCACTCACCAACATCTTTTTTTAGTTCCTCCCTGCTCATACCCCAACGGCCTCTCTGATCCAACAGCGTGTCTCCAGAGGAAGCTATAAGCTCATGTCTTTCTTGGTTCAAACCCTCCAGGTCTGTGGGCAACCTGGGGTTGTATCCCACCCACACAGCCCCTGAGCAGCCTCCGTTCAAAGGATGGGGCACAGAGTGATGTGGAAAGCAGGGGGGCTACCATGGGACGTGGGAAAGAGGGTTGATCCTGACCTCTACTGCAGCCCACCAAGGAGCTGGGCGAGCCTGAAGGCCTCCACGCCCTTCAACTTTCTGCTGGCCAAGGGCGGCCGACACAACTGTTTGCAGGGTGAAGTCCCTCGGCTCTGTGGGTCATGTATCACAGCCGGTACCTGGAGCACAGAAGCTAAAAATAAGCTGGAAGGCAAAACAGCAACAGTGTATGGAAAAAACAAGCCACGGGATGATTTACAGATGAACAAACTCCCTGTGAAGCCCAGTGGGGAGGGTTATACCTTACACTTTCCAAAACACAGGCTCCTCTCCAATAATTCCTGCTTGCTGGCCATTAACCTGCTGCTAATCTTGCTGAAAGCAGTGTTAGTTGCTGCTTTGGGACATGAGTTGAAGATCACCAGTATCTACTAATAAAAAGAGTAGAAGAAACATTTCTTTTAGCTAAAACAGCAACGAAAACTCATCTTCATCCCTCCCGCCGGTGTGCAGACAGCAGGCCGGCCTCAGTGCCCATCATCTGTAAAACAAGTAATTCTGCCATATTTTTATTTAAAAATGCATGAGCTGGAAGAGGAAAGTATTTGAGGCACAAATAGATTTTACTACAATTATATCCAGGAAGAGCGGGGACAGGTTTTATCAGAGCGGTGGTTCCAGGCAGCATTTCTGTACGTGGGCAGGGTCATTATAGCAGGTGAAGCAATGTCTGAATGTGTGGCCAGTTATCGCAGAGAAATTTTCGAACGAAAGCCTGAGCTAATCCAGGACCAGTGTTAAAAGGTGTAAAATAGCTGAATGGCACGGAAATGTTTAAATTGCTAAATGTTAATGGAGAAACTCTGCGTAATAAAACCAACCTCTAATGGAAGAATTAGGTTTGGCCAATAAAAGGGTGAGAAATAAAAACTAGTTTTGTATAAAGATAAAAAAATAACTTACTTTAGTGCAGCTTCAAGCTGCATCGGAAAGAGCTGGGTTTCCTCCTTGGACAACCTATAGTAAAAAAAGAAAGACAAAACATTTAAATTTAGTGCAAGGTCGGAGTCTGGCTGCAAAGAAAACTAAACCTTGGTGTGAACAGTGATGAAATTAGGATCACTGAAAACAATAATCAGGAAATTCAGGTCTGAAAGTAAAGACAGCCCAAGGGGCCGATGCTCTCACAGAGACACAGCAGGAGTTTGGGGGGCAAATAATCCCCCCGGGATGTTTTACAGCCTGATTTTAGGGTCTGCAGTGATCTCAGGTGTATTTGCACGTGCATGTGGGCATGAAGCTGCTCCAGCCAGAACAGACGAGAGGACCCAAGATGGAAAGGACACAGCGCTGGGACCCTTCCGGGGCTGGAGACAACGCCCTGCTGGGATGGAAAGGCTCCGGGAATGGGTTTATAGCCCAGGACCAGCAGTGGGGCCGGTGCTGCCTTTCCCAGTCCTGACTGATGCAATCCCCAGCCAGAGCCCGCGGACAGCTGCGGCACGGGAGTGGAAATTCCTCCCGACCCAGAGAGCGCACAGCGGGGAAGAGCATAATCTCCGTGATTTACAGGCTGCGGCTCTAGTTTAAAATACATTAGACTCCAACTATTTAATTACTGGGCACTACCAAATCACAGAGACAGAGGAGTCAGTCACGTCTGCTAATGCCAACATTTATCATCCTATTTATCTACTCCAGCTTCTGAGACCCATATCGAATCGCTTCCCTGTATTAGCTAATAACGTATGAGTTTATTCCTTGTACCTCTGGGCGGCCCTCAATGAATATTAGAGCACTGCTGGCAGCACACGTCCACCTAGGGATAGATAAACCGGTTTAGAGCGTATAAAGAACTGTAATCATCAGCCAAAACTCAAACCCAAATCCAAGCCTTTTTTCCCTGCTGCCTCCTGCCCCCAGATACTAATTCTCACCAGAGAGTAAATGCAAAGAGTGCTGCTTGGACTTGCTGTCCGGCCAAAAGGCTCTACATCTCCTGATATTTCCAAGAAATCATTCAATATCTACATTTTACAGTTGTAGAAGGGCCTAGAAAAATTAAGTGGTTGTCTGAGCGCTGAGGAGCGGGGCAGGGAGCTCTGCGGGCAGCAGTTCACATCCCTCCAGCAACGGCCCCCTGTCCTGCTCACCCGTGCAGGGTGGGTAAAAATGAGCCGGGGCAGGACAACGGCAGCTCTTGCAGGACTGTTGGATACCAAGGAATTCAGTAGCAAATTTGCCCATGGAAATATATTGGGTGTGCAAGAAAGGTTGAGAGGAGAGTGAGAAACTGCCGGGTGATGGGCAAAGCTGCTCCTTGTGCTCAGCCTGTTCCCAGTAAAGTCCCAATAAACCCAGCACGATCTTCCTCTGCCTGCCTTTCCCCCTGGAAATTATATGTCTTTCATTTTCATTGCTTGTGCTGCTTTCCGTAAGGAAAACAAGTTTTAATTGCTCTATTTGGAAACTTTCAAGCAATCTCATTTTCAGAAGAAACACTCGGCATCCTCTGGGCTTTGCGCGTGCGTCTCTCCTCAGGTTGGGCATTAAGAAGGAAAAAAAAGAGACTTTCTTTCCTTCCAGAGAGTCCCAAAAGAGCACAATAAAGCAAATATCCTTTTATTCCATGGCAGGTTTGCTGTTGTTTTTTTTTTTTTGCTGGTGCCTTTTACTTCCATCACATGATAGTTATCTCATTACTGCTTATATATTACAGCCCAACATATAAAATATGTATAGAATCTGGTGGTTTATTGTTAACCTCTATCACCCTCTATCCAGTTCTACCTGCCCAGCAGCTGATCCTGCCTTTGAGACTGGTAACGCTTAGAAAACCCACACACCCTGAGCTCTGACCAAGCGGTTGTTACTGAAAAGGCAGCTCGGTAACGAACAGAGCATTGCAGGGAAATTATCTCCGGATCTTTGCAAAGTCCTCTGGAAGAGTTCAGACACGAAGCCGTCTTAATTGATAGCGTGGCCACTTAGGGGAGCAGTATCCATAGAAACTCGGGGGCCTTGACAAGATGACAAACAACGCCGCGAGAGCCTAATAATAGCAGGAATAATGAAGTGTGGCCAAAAAACCCCAACAACAACAAGCGAGGCATCTCGCGGTATCGAATGGGTGGGCCCAGCCTAATGAAAGCCTGGCAGTTAATGGTGACAGCTGGAGGAAGGTGAAGCACAACTGGAGGATGGAATGAAAAAAAAGAGTCACTGAAACTGGATGGGATTTCTGTCCTGGGGAAAAGCCCCGTGGCAGTCGGTGCTGCTGGGGACACAGCTACGGGGCTCTGCTCTCTGTATGCAGCCATAAATCGGGAGCAACATCACCGGGAGACTCTTGAGAGCATGGCAGTGCTAGCACAGGAACCTGGTTGTGTTTTGGAAGAGTCACCACATAGAATCAGACTGGTTTGGTTTGGAAGGGACCCTTAAGGTCATCTTGTCCAACCCCCTGCAGGGAGCAGGGACATCTGCAACTAGAGCAGGTTGCTCAGAGCCCCGGCCAAC